>JAJIBD010031133.1:62500-244585 GCA_021461705.1 Cryptotis parvus | reverse complement strand
AGGACCCAGGGTCTGATGCAAGATGCTTGAACCCACATGGAGCCACAGGGGCCGGGAGCCTCAGGGTTCGGGGGCCATACAATAGGGAGCCACGCTCCAGAGAATCTAAGCTCTGCCATTTCTCTATAGCAAGTGAGGCCCGCGATGGCTGCAGGGTTGGACTATTCCCAGCCCTCCGGGAGAGATGGGACCCGTGCCACTGACCTGGTGGACCTGGCACACGAGGTTGCTGATGTAGGTGTCCCTGGGCAGAGGCAGAGGGAAGCCCTCCTCCAGCTTGGCTGCAAGAGATGCAGATGTGTTAGGTAAGGGGACAGCAGGTGCTAGCCAGGGGGCCACTGGGAGTCGGGCTGTTGAGGGGCTGGAGGTAGGGAGGGACACCGAGGGGCAGCCATGCGGAACACGCAGCCTCTCCAGAAGGGGTCGGCTTTTCAGATGCCACAAGCCCCGCTGAGTTCCCTTCCATGTCCACCGTGCAGAGTGGCTGGGGCGGGGGGGTAGGGGGGGGACTCAACCCTCAAGCCCGCCACCCACATCCTTTTCCCTTTCTGTGCCACTGAGGTTGCTCTTCCGTGTTGGATGGAGACCTGGGCATTACTTCCTGTAAGGCTGCCCAGCAACAGGGGAGGGGGTCTCAGTGGCCCGGAGCGCTGGGGGGCTTAACTCCGGGGACTCTTCCTGATGCTTCCCCCAAATGCTCCTCCTCCTTTCTGAGCCTCAATCTTGTCCTTTGGGCCTCAGCTTGGCTGGCCCCCAGCTTCCGGAAGCCTGGCCTGAGCTCGGGTCAGGGCTTAGAGCATCCCAACCCCGTTACTTCAGCTTGCTGTCACTCTTGTCGCTCCACAGGGCCACTGCCTGCCGTCTCTGACCTCACGGGGCACACCCAACGGGCGAGGAGTGTTGTTCTCCTGGCCAGCACTGATGAGGCGCTGCTGGCTGGATGAATGTTTTTGGTTTGTTTGTTTGCTTTTGTTTTTGAGCCACACCCAGCAGTACTCAAAGGGTTCCTCCTGGCTCTGCACTCAGGAATCACTCCTGGTGGTGCTTGGGGGGACCGTATGGGATGTCTGGGAATGAACCTTGGCCCGTCAGTGTCCAAGGCAAATGCCCTCCCGCTGCATTACTTGTCTGGCCTCTGGATGAATGAACAAATGAAGCTCCCGCCCTCCAGGAAGGTGAGAGCCCCTCTTGGTAGGGGGTGACCTTCGGCAGCAGCCGCTCTTACCGTTGAGCGTGGGGTAAATGGTATGGGAGCGCAAAGTAGTTGAGGAGAGATTCCATCAGCTCCACCTGGAGCAGAAGAGCAAAAGAGCCAGGAATCAGGTTTGGTTTCAGACCTGGGGGCTCTGCCCTCTCACGGTCACCCCTGAGCGACTGTGACAGAACAGCAGCTCCTATCCACGCCCCACGCCCAGCCCTGCGCTCTAAGCACGTGCTGTTCAATGCAAGCAGCTACCGGCTTGCTTTCTCCCCACTTTCTGTTTTTTTTTTTCTTTTTTGGCCACACCCGGGAATGCTCAGGGGTTACTCCTGGCTCTGCACTCAGGAATTACTCCTGGCGGTGCTGGTCTCCCACTTTCTAAGGGTAGTGGAGAGCTACCCTGGATGGGAGCCCCTTGGGCATGTCAGATCACACAGTGAGCCCTCTTCCACCTCTCCTAGTGCCCTGTTCTGCACTCACCAGCTCGTGAGGCATGAGGTCTGTCCCCCTCTGTTTTTTGGGTCACACCGGTGATATCAGGGGTTACTCCTGGCTCTGCACTCAGGAATTACCCTGGTGGTGCTTCGGGGGTCCTAGGGGTGTCAGGGTTGAGCCTGGGTCAGCCACAAGGCAAGCAAGTGTCCCCCTCCCCACCCCCGCTGTGCTAGTGCTCTGCCCCCTGAGCTGCTCTCTTCGCCACAGGGACGCTGTAGGAGGCCTTGTTCTAAGTGAGTCTGGACCACGGCTCTTACTGGCTTCCGCCCTTACAGCAAGCACAGCCCAGGAGGGAGATGCTGTCAGGCAGCCCCGGTCACGGGCTCAGAAAGGGCTCAGTAGCCCCAGGTCACGGGCTCAGAAAGGCTCAGTAGCCCCAGGTCACGGGCTCAGAAGGGCTCAATGGTTTGCCCAGTGGCAGGGCTGAGTCTCAGATCTTGGCACCCAGATCTCAGGGACTGCGCATGCTCTCAAGATTTGGGTCCCATCAGCTCCCCTGGCGCCCGGGCAGTGCCCCTCTCAGACTGCTTCTACCACCCGGGCGGGGGCTTATTTTGTGCCAGGCTGCAGCAGCGTCTCTGTGCGGGGCCCTCGGTGCTCCTCCAGGAGCTGGGCCCGGGTCTCTGTCTGGGAGGGATGATGGCGCAGTGCAGCCGAGAGACCCCACTCACTCTGAAGAATCCGATTTCAGAGTGTTTCAGTTCCAACTTCAGCTTGCTGTGGGAGGGAGGAAGAGAGACATGAAGGTCACCTCCGGCCGGGGCTGGGACCCCATCACCCTCGCCCCATAGGGCGTGCAGTGCTTGGGCATTTGAGGGGCTCTCAAGAGTTGCTCCGTGGTGTGGCGTCTCTCCCCAGAGGTATGGCAAATGCGCTTTCCAGAGGGGCACACAATTTAGAGAAAGAGCTGACCACCGGTGCTGACCCCAGGGGTCTACCCCAGCCCCCCAGTGACCGGACTGGGCTGCTGGCCCACCCTCTGCCCTTTCCTTCATCTCCGCCCCGGCCTTTTACCTTCCTGGGGACACAGAGCCCGAGATCCTGGTGGACTTCACGGTGATGATGGCAGAGATGTTGGTGGTCTAAAAGAGAAGAGACCCCAATTTTCTTTCCCCCTTTTTTTACTGAAACACCGTGATTTACAAAGTAAAAAGGATTTCATAATACTGTTGATAGAAAGTTTCATACTTCAACCCCACTCCCACCACCAGTGTGTTCCCACCACCAAAGACCCTCATTTCCCACCCACCCCAACCCCGTGTCTGCCCCCCTCAGCTGGCACTGACTGTATTGACGTTAAAGCACATACATGGCAATGTGATTGATGAATCCATTTTCTTCCCCATTGTTGGTTATGGGAGAATCTGGCCAAATTCTGTTCTTGAATTTACTTTCTGAGTTTCTAGAAGGTGGTTGGTTTCACCAGAGACCCCAATTTTCAGCCCATGTGAACCCTGCTGGGTCTCAGGAGATAGGACGCACAGGTGTGGGTCAGCGGGGCAGAGGCAGCTTGTCAGGGGTCACGGACTGGGGGTCTGTTATGGAGCATCGGGGCAGAGGTGGCTTGTCATGGTGACAGACTGGGAAACAGGTTAAGGGGGCATGTGAAGGGAAGTATCCGGGGGGGTGAAGCTCCCGAGACACACATCCACTGTTGGAGGACAGGTTTAGCTAACCTGGGGGTTTTGTTGTTTTGCTCACTCCCAGCTTAATCTTATTTAAGCCAATGTTCATTCTATGAGATCTCTCTTCTATGTAAACACTGCTAGAGGGTGTGGCAGTTACAGAAGTCACCTTGATTGAATAACTTCTGACTTATACATCTACTAAGACTTCTATGTTTTCTAGATTGGGCACAGCTCCTCTTTATACCCACTGCACCCAGCGTGGGACAGTTAGAATTTACCAGGAGACTACCACCCTGGCTACGCTGAGACTATAGGTAGACTATAGGAAGGATCATACTAGTTTGCTCTAAGCAGGCGAGTGTGACCCTTTCAGTACACGAGAACAAGATACTCAGAATCACCCTGGTGCAGATAATAATAAGAAGGACCTTGTGGGTACCATCTAGATTACATGAAGCTCATGAAGTTAAGATGTATTACTTTATACCAGCCCCCTCTCTCTCCAGTGTTTTACATAAGAGATAATCTCGGGATTAGTCCTTGGTGTAACCTTTGTTTATACCTACAATAGGGTGTGGCACTACACTCTGTTTAGGGTTCTTTGTTGGCATGACAACCTCCCGATTGGATTACTTTGGTGTATATAAGGGGCTGACTTGAGGCCCCTTCACCCTTTTGCCTTTTGGTTCCTCAGCCTTCAGCTTTTTGGCTCCTGCGGCTTTTGGCTTTTGGCCTTTTGCTCTTTGGCCTTTTGCTTCTTCTGGGTAGGACTCATCTCGGTGAGATCCTCTCTCTTTGGTGGGAGACTTAGGCTCTTTTGTATGGTCTAAGTTCGGACCAGAGTTAGAGTTTGTTCATTATATTGGATTGCTGTGGAAGAACTTTTGTACTATTAAAAGCCATTTTTGGAACTGCACCGGACTCGTGAGTTTTCATCTGTTCTCCCGGCGTCCTCGGAGGTAGAAGACAACCTCTGTCCTGACACTGTCGGGGACCCGGCGACGCTCCCCGACAATCCATGAAGGCTTTGCCTAACCTGAGGTCCAGAAAGTTCCTGGGGTTTTTGCTGAGTGGGATGTTTTCAGCTCACAGGCAGCAATTTAGAAACTGTGAAGGTGATTGTGTGTGTGATGTGAGGAATGAGGCTGCCCCAGAAAATACTTCCCGGCGGGGCTCAGGGGACCATATGGGATGCCAGGGATTAAACTGGGGTTCAGCCAGTAAGGCGTACACCCTATCCGCTGTACTATCACCCCAACCCAGGAGTGAATAACTATTTTTTTTTTTCTTTTTGGGTCACACTTGGCAATGCTCAGGGGTTACTCCTGGCTCTGCACTCCAGGAATTATTCCTGTCTGTGCTTGGGGGCCAAATGGAATGCCGGGGGAATCAAACCTGGGTTTGGCCAGGGTGCAAGGCAAATGCCCTACCTGCTGTACTGTCACTCCAGCCCAGGAGTAAATAATATTTTTTTTTTTTTTTTTTTTGGGTCACACCGGGCAATGCTCAGAGGTTACCTGGCAGTGCTAGGGGGACCATATGGGATGCCGGGGATCGAACCCGGGCAGGCATGGGGCTGACCGCGTGCAAGGCAAACGCCCCTACCCGCTGGGCTATCGATCTGGCCCCTGGAGTAAATAATTTTTAAGGTTTCTGACCTTTCTGTGAGCATGGGAATTGGTGGAGTCACGCCATCATGGAGTTGGCCTGATCTGCCCAGGAAGGCGAGGCCCACTCAAATGTCGACATGTATCAGTCCTTACCTGAATGCGGGGCTTACACCCTAGCCCACGTGACCCTTTGCTCACCTGACCCAGATCAGACTTACCACTCTAAGCTGGAAGACTGGCCTGCGTGCAGCTGATTTGGGCAGGAGCACAAAGGCCTGGATGTCCACCACTGCTTGGACCGTCCACATTCCCAGGGGTGAACTGCAGGAGTGGGGCTGATTCAGGACATACGTCCAGTTCTATCTCCATGTTGGGGTACAGTCTGGCCAGCTGGAGAAAGAGGGTCGAGAATCAGGGGAGGATGGGGAGATGGACGGATGGACTTGGAGGCTGTGGTGGGGTGGACAAATCCTAGGACTGAGATCATCGAAGACCTGCAGGGCTGGGGAATGTTGTTTTTCCCAGCAAGAAGCTGCTGTGGCAGGAAATGAGACTGTGGCCAAGGATCTGGGGCGGGGGGAGGGGCCGTGAGACGGCCACGTATTCCACAGTAGTGGATGGTCATGCTACTGACCTTTTCTCTTTTTTGGCCTTTTTGGGTCGCACCCAGCCTTGCTCAGGGGTTACTCCTTTCTCTGCACTCAGGAATTACTCCTGGTGGTGCTTGGGGACCATATGGGATGCTGGGGATCGAACCGGGTTGGCCGCATGCAAGGCAAATGCCCTCCCGCTGGTCTATCGCTCCAGCCCCTCCACTGCTTTTTCTAATTTAATATTTGTATTCTCTTTCTCTTTCTGCTGTTGCAGTGACCAGGAGAACCACATATGCTTGGCTGAGTTGCTCACACACTTGGATACACATTTTATTTTGGGGGTTTTTGGACCATACCGGTGATCCTCAAGGCTTGGCTATGTGTTCAGGAGTGACCCCAGGCAGTGCGCAGGGGTCCATGTCCAGGGCCAGGGGTTAAACTGGGGTTGGCTGCACGCAAGGCTAGGCCTTACCCTCTGTCCTGTCTCTCTGGCCATGGGGCTGAGCACATTAGCTGCGGTGCTGTCACACATTCTGGTAACAATGCTCGCTGGCGCTGGCTGTGGTGCTCACACACAGCTTGCCAGTGGACTTTACTCTTGGTCCAGGTGCTCACGAGAGCTTGCACCCCTTCCTTCAGTTATGGGACTCACACATACCCATTTGGGTGCTGGCAAGAGCTGATGCTGTTGTGCTGTTCAGGGTCTCTGGCAGTCAGTACTGCTGCAGGGACCACGCTGGGTACACGTGGCAGGCACAGGAATGGGCCTCTTGCCTTACGTGTTGGCCGCGCCAACATCCCTGAGGCCCCGCCTGCGTTCTGCTACACTGACCAGCTCATGGTCATCGGTGTACAAGTCTGGGCCCAGCATGGGATGGTCTGGTACAAACCAGGGGCTGCTGCGCGCTCGCTCTGCTCCGTCCTGTTCCAGCCGTGCTCTGCAGTCACCCCGGGTACCCACTACTGGCCTCACCCTGAACCTCCAGTCTACCCCGCAGGCGTGTGGACAGCGACCATCGTCCTCTTGGACAAACGAGGACCATGAGGCCCCACAAGACAGGAAACTGCAGGATTCAAACCCGGGCACTGGAATCTGCAACCTATGTCAGTCAGCGGCCAGGAGTGGAGAATGGTGGGGCCGGGTGCGGAAAATGAGCCGAACAGCGTTTAGGTTGTACCCAGTGTCCTAAGTGAGCTGTCTCGGGTGTGCCTGCACCTAACACCCCCATGTCCGCGTACCTGCTCCCACCTGGGCCAGAGCGCTGGGGCCGCGTGGCTAGGAGGGCGGGGGTCTTACCTGTGGCTAGGAGGGCGGGGGTCTTACCTGTGGGATGGCGGCCCGGAAGGAGGAGGTGTCCAGGCGTATGTTGGCGTCCAGGGGTATTTGCATAAAGCGCAGCATGACGTCGCCCAGGAAGCAGGAGGCCTTGGAGGTAAAGGTGGAGTTGCCGGACTCGCGGCATTCCGGGTTCAGGTACTTCCTGCGCAGCTCTCGGGCCTTCTGACTGTTGGCGAGCTTCCTGAAGTTCAGGACCTGGGAAGGGCGGCCGGGGGTCACCTCTGGGGGGTGGGGCTCAGGCAGCGGGGGCAAGACAGTTGCCAGGGGACACCCGTCCCTCACAGCTCTCTGGTTCCCCACAGGGTGCTGCAGGCTGGCCACCACCCGGTCTGGATTCAGCGGTGCCTGCAGAGGAGGCTCCCACCACCCACATCGCCCCTCTAGCCAAGACCCCTGGGGTGCTCTGCCCACCCCGGGTCACGGTGCAGTCAGACAAGCCCCGCCTAGCACTGTCCCCAGCCCATCTTTCCCAGTTGATCTTCAAACTGCTCCCCCTTTTTTGGTTTTGGGGCTACAACTGCCTGTGTTCACGCCCTACTCTTGGATCTGTGCTCAGGGATCACTCCTGGTAGGGTTCGGAGGATCCTGTGGGTGTGAGGATTGACCCCGAGTCGGCTGCGTGCAAAGCCCGCCCTGCTGTCTTAGCACTCTGGCTCCAGACCGCCCGCTCCCTCTCTCCCTCGGTCCCTCCTCAGTGCTCGGCTGCCCTGAGCCGGACTCTCTGGGACAGCAGCTCTCAGCCCCTGCCTATGTGGGGTACAGGGCTGAGCTCAGTTGGGGGCTCTGAGCCCCAAGCTCTTCTACCTGCTCCTTCCACCCTCCGTCCTCCCTCCTTCTCGTCCTCCTCGTCCCCTCATCCTCGTCCTCGTCCTCGTCCTCCTCCTTGTCCTCCTCGTCCTCGTCCTCGTCCTCCTCCTTGTCCTCCTCGTCCTCGATCCTCGTCCTCCTCCTCGTCCTCGTCCCTCCTCCCTCCTCCTCCTCTTCTTCCTCCTCCTCCTCCTCCTCTTCCTCCTCCTCCTCCTCCTCCTCCTTTTCCTCTTCCTCCCAAACGCCTCCCTCTGAAATCTCTTCCAAGACTGCCGCTGCTGTGAGGCCTGGAGCCTGTCTGTCTGTCCAAAGCCCCGCTGACAATAGCTAAGACGGACAGTATCAGCCTTCATCGCTCAGATAGTCCCAGCGGTGTGTGTGGAAAGGGGGTCACGGGGCCATGCAGGGGAGACTGCGGCACGGCCTGGGTCCAAAGCCCTGTTTGGCAGGATCCAAGCTTCACCTCCCCCGTTCGGCTCCTTAGGGGCCCCACTGCAGGTCCCTCTGCTGGGACACGCCCCTCCTCCTCCTCCGCCCCTTCTCCCTTCCTCACGTGCTCATTCTGGATGGTGAAGTTCATGTGCCCGGCCTTGTGGTAAACCCAGCTGGCTGTGTTGAAGACATATTCAGAGACGGCAAAAGTAGACCATGCGGTTGTGTGTCTCGGGCAGCTGGATGGGTGGAGCGCTGAAGGGGGCTGGAGAAGAGCCCACTCTGGTGGAAGAACTCAGCCTGCAAACAGAAGAGCAGACGAGAGACTGCAGCTTCCTACCAGGAGGGCATCCGGAAGAGGCACCCCCCTTACCAGATTGGGGGGTGGTCAGTGAGCTCCTGACTCCCTCCAAAATGTGGGGCCTGGGATCCTGAAAGAGGCATCCTGATGACTTCCTGAAATTCCCCTGTGGTGGTGGTGGTGGTGTGTGTGTGTGTGTGTGTGTGTGTGTGTGTGTGTGTGTGTGTGTGCAAGTACGGTGTGCTTGTGTGGTGTGTCTGTCCTGCACACAACCACTGGGACCTCAGAAAAACCACTGACTTCCTTCCTGTGTCTGATGGGAAGTCGCCCTTTACGTGTAAGATGGGCAGTGTCTGGAGAGCTCCTGAGAAGATTAGGCGTTTACAGGATTGTGCGGATTTGCAGGGGCCTTAACACAGCCGGCCCCTGCATGGAAAGATCTGCCCAAAGAAGCAGCGCGTCCCCTAGATCCCCGGCCACTGCTCATCTGCCCCACCCCCCCACACTCCTAGCTGCACTGCGTGATTCCTTTGTTCTCTCTACCAACTTGTGATGTATAATGTACCAGGCCAGAGGGAGGGAGAGAAACGGAGGCTGAACCTACTAAAGGCCGAGCAGCCCTTTGTGCTGGGCCATTGGGGCTAAACTCATCACCTGAACATGCCACTGATTCTGTCTCACTCTTTGTGACTGACCCCACTGGAGCGGAGGCCGCTGGTGCCAGTCTGACGGGCTTTATAGTGGCCACAGGCCACACCGCCCAGCTTTTTCACCTGTAGATCAGGGGCGATGCCAGAGCTTCTCTTTCCCAGAGCGGTATGAGAGGGAAACCAGCTGCTATCAGTACAAGTCCATAGAAGAGTGTCTGGCGCTGTTGTAAGGCGCACAGAGGTGTTGCTCCAGCACATGGGATCGAGCGGCAGGCGCGGTGCTGCAGGGCCTGACGTGGGGAGTCACGGACAGACAGGTGGGGAGGGGGGTGGGCAGTCTCCGGTCACCGCTGCCACCTGTCCCCGCAGGCCTAGAGCCTTGAATCACCACAGCTGTGTTTCCTTCTGGTTTTGATCTCAAGTCATTGGCCAGCCGAGGCCCCTTCCGGCATCTTCCAGGGTGAATCTACTTCCTTAGCTATTAACCTTCCCTTGTTATGATTTGGGGTGCATCTGGCAGAGTTCTGGGATTCGACATTGACCCCCCAGTGGGGCTGGGGTCAGAGGAGACCTCCAGAGAGCAAAAGTGGGTGCCCCTTCAAAAGGCCTTTTGTATTCCTCGGCCATGGTCCATCTACAACCCTGACTTTTTGCCTGACTCCCTTCTCCTCTTCCTTCTCACCTGGCCTTACAAGTACTCTGTCTCCCTTCTCTAAGAATCCCTAAGATTATACAGGACCAGTTGGATAACCCAGGCTAATCCAGCCAGCTCACGAGCCGTATCTGCATGTTCTGGCAAAGGCTTCCCAGCATGTATGTAGTTGCACCCTAGCTCAGAAGCAGGATTTGAACTTGAATCAGTTGAACTCCAGAGCACTTGGCCACGATGCTGAAGAGATTTGCTTAGGATTTGGCTCTTCGATGTCAACCACCACCTCTGTGGGCATCGGCCAGGGATGCGGAATGAAAAGCGGATGGAGGAGAGGCAGGGTAGGCGTTGACTCCGGGAGGTTGAAGTCATTTCCTGCCAGCTGTCAGTTTCCAGGCCCTTTCTCTACAGCCCCCTTACCTTGAAGGGTACGTCCAGGCTTTGGGGAGGTCACCACGGGATTGCCTACGAGACTATAGTCAATGCCGGCCACATCATCGATCATTGCAGTGACTATGGAACAGGAAAGAGACAGTGTGAGGAACAAGACAGCCCAACACAGTTGTGCAAGTTGTGTACTGCACAACTTCTGGAGGCCCCATGGCCTCTGACTTAGGGAGAATGGAGGGAGGGTCTCAAACCTGGCAGAGACTGGAAATAGGGCAGCAGCTGCGGGGTTTCGAGGTTCCTGATCATTTCACACATCTGCGGAAGTGGTGAGAAAGTCAGGTGAGTCCTGGTCCTTTCCCACTCTTTGTAATGCCCCCGCCTCAATTCTGGCTCAGTCCATGCAGCCCATCAGGTGGGCAGAGCGTGAAGGAAGGGAAGTGGGGTCAAAAGGACCCACGTGATACTACAAGGGGTAGGGCTCCTACCTTGCACACCTGGATTCACTTCCTGGCACCCTATGGGGTTCCCTAAGCCTCCCTCAAAAGGAGACAGTCTGCGGCATCCAGTCACTTCCCATCTGGAGGAGGGAGTCTCCTACAGGGGGCTCAGCTCAAGGCCCGGGACTTTCCGGAATCCACATCAGCAGTGGCGGTGGCAAGTGGACAGCCTGGGGCTCTGCTGTCGCTGCCTCTGTGCTCTGAGTCCCTGCGGCTGGGAGGCCAGGACTGAGGAGACCCAGGGCAGTGGGGACACAGCAGAAGAACAGGAGGTGCAGCGGGTGCCCCTGAGTCACAACCCATAGCCCCTTTTCCCTCTTCCTCCCAAGCCTGTACTGGTTTGCCTGCAGTACTGGCTGGTGTCACTAGAGGGCCCCAAAGCAAAGCTAGAAGGAGCCCTCTGAGATTTCTGCTCCTGGGCACCCAACAATTGACTTCCCAAGACAGTAGGTCCCAGAAGTCCTCCGTCCTGTGACTACCTAACTTCTGGCATAGCTCCAGAACCTTTCTTTTTATATATAATATTATATATACTATATTAAAGCTATACATCTATACATCTATTTGCTTTGGGTCCCATCCAGCAGTGCCCAGGGCTTACTCTTAGCTCCACGCTCAGGGATCACTCCTGGCAGACTCAGGGGATACTATCTCTCTAACCCCAAGTTCCAGGAGCTCTTGGTCAGCCAATTCAACTCTCAGGGAACAGAAACTGCCAGGGATCAAACTGAGATCTGTCACATGCAAGACATGTCTTAAACCTTGTACTATTTATTATTATTATTATTATTATTATTATTATTATTATTATTATTATTTTGCTTTTTGGGTCACACCCGGCGACTCTCAGGGGTTATTCCTAGCTCTGAACTCAGGAATTACTCCTGGTGGTGCTCGGGGGACCATATGGGATGCCGGGAATCGAACCCGGGCTGGCATAGGCCGGCCTCGTGCAAGGCAAACGCCCTACCCACTGGGCTATCGCTCCGGCCCCTATTTAATTAATTTTTAACATGGCATCTGTTTATTTTTAAAAATACTGAATTTGGGGAGCTGAAAGATAGTATAACAGGTGAGCACTTGATTTGCACACAACAGACCTAGGTTCAATTCCAAGGACCCCAACATGGTCCTCTAAGCCCCACCAGGAGTGATCTCTGAGTATAGAGCTAAGAGTAAGCCTTGAGCACAGCCAGGTGTGGTCCTCTCTTCTTTTTTTTATTTGGGAGAGTAGGAACCCTCCCAAATAAAAAAAAAACATTTTGTATCACTCTTATCAATAGAATAAGATATAACTGGTATATCTTGAAGTAAAGCAGATATAACTGGAAAAAATAGTACAAGGATTTGAAAACTAAATGCTGGCCAGGTACCATCACTTAGTTGAATAACATGCTATTTTGGTTGAAGTGGTTAGTATGTACTTGTCCTTTGACATGAGAATAAAGGATGGCAAAGGCAAGGACCAGAGAGATAGTACAGGGGAAGGATGCTTGCATTGCCTGTGGTTTGATCCTGGCGCTGACATGTTCTCATGAGCACCACCAGGCGTGATCCCTGACCACAGAGCTAGGAGGAAGCCCTGAGAATAATCAAGTACGGCCCAAACCACCCTTCTTCTACCCCCTCCAAAAGAAAAGCAAAGACTAGTTACACATCCATTATAGATCCCATCTACAGTAGAACCTTTTTTTTGATTTTTTTTGGGGGTACACCTGGCAATGCTGAGGGGTTACTCCTGGCTCTGCACTCAGGAATTACTCCTGGCATTGCTTAGGAGACCATATAGGATGCTGGAGATCGAACCTGAGTTGAGTGCATGCAATGCAAGTACCCTGCCCCGTTGCTGTACTATCTCCAGCCCTACCTTCCAGAGAATACTTTAAACTCAACAGTCTCCCTGAGAAGGTTCTAGAAACCACGGTTTTAAGCAAACTCCAACTCAGCCTGTGTCAGGTTGACCTGACCTGCCTGTCCAGGAGGCCAGCATGAGACCAGCCTTGCCCAGGTGTCAATCTTTTCAGTGGCAAACTTTGATGGGTGTCTCAGCTCTCTGTCAGTAAATGGGTTGAAATCCCAGCTCTGCCCCTGCGCTGCCTGAGAGATCTCAGGTCCCAGCCCCCTTGGCATCTGGTCACTGCTGCGGAAAGATCGTCTGATATCTTATGAGACACAGCAACTAGTGCCTGGTTCAGAGGAAGAGCAGAGTGACCTAGTAAGGAGACTGTCACTACCACCTGTGCCTTGTTGGCCAGTTGTGGTTTGTGCTTTGGGCCCACGAGATCCAGACTACATGTACCAAGTGGGAGTACGGGCAGCATCTAGCTCAGCAGGGGTGGACGGACTCCAAGGCTGTGTACAGACCCTGAAAGGGCAAATCTCATGGTACAATCAGCTTTAAAAAAGGTGAGGGGCCGGAGTGACAGCACAGCAGGGAGGGCGTTTGCCTTACATGCAGCCAACCCGGGTTTGATCCCCAGCATCCCATATAGTCCCTGAGCACTGCCAGGAGTAAATCCTGAGTGCAGCCAGGAGTAACCCTTGAGTATTACTGGGTGTGATCCCCCTCAAAAAAAGAGAAAAAGATGAAATCATGCAATTTGCTGCTATGTGGAAGTATCCGAAAAATATGCTAAGTAAAGTTAGCCAGGAGAGGAACAGACAGAATGATCTTGCCCATAGAGGGGTTGGAAAGAAACGCAGTGGAGGAATAAGCAATCCCCAAAGGCAGCAGAAACTGAGGAGTGGTCTTCAGTAGGAAGTTTACCTTGGGAAGAGGGGGATGGTAGGGGCCGGTGGAGGCGCCTGACAACGGTGGAGGGAAGAGGGCACTGGTGGAGGGCGTAGTGTTGGAGTGTTTTGTGCACTAACAGGTTTGTAAACTATGGTGTCTAAAATTAAAAAAAAGAACAAAGAAAAACAACAGTTTTCTTTCCTCAAAGTAAGATAGATAGTCTAGATTTCTTCCTAAAAAGTTTTAGATTTGGGGGCCAAAGCAATAGTCCAGCAGGGAGGGCATTTGCCTCGCATGTGGCCAACCCGGGTTCGATCCCAGCATCCTATATGGTTCCCCTAGCGTGACCAGGAGTAATTCCTGACTGCAGAGCCAGGAGTAACCCCTGAGCATCGCTGGGTGTGAACCAAAAAAAAGAAAAAAGTTTTAGATTTGTTTGACATTCCAATCTGCATTCTGCCTGGAGAAGGTTTTTGTATATGGTGTGAGGGAAGGGTCAAGTCTCTTATCCTGCCATTGGGAACAAACCATCAAGCCTTCCTTCGGTTCCTAATGCCCCTTTGTGGTCGTACAAACCTGGGAAGGGGCTCACACTTCGCCTCTGCACATGAATGGGAAAATTCATGTAACTAAGTTCTTCAGAGGTAGAGCTGCTTCCAAACACCAGCTCTGCTAAGCCAGTGAACCTGTGTTGCCAAGGACAGAGCTGCTGATCTTTTTTGTTTACCTTGTCCTCCAACAAGTGCTTCAATTTTTTTTTCAATAGTGTGGTGGAAGAGGTTCAGGAGCCAGCTAGATAAACAAGGAAAGAGGTTCAGAATCCCCTTCATGATTAACCAAGATTCCAAGAAGAGGGCTGTCCACGGCTCTGACCTTGGCCCATTCTGTCCCAAGAAGAATCCAGCCAGAGGAATTTCATACTATTCTTTGGAATCAGAAACAAGAGGGTGTTGACAGTATGTATCTGTAATTTCACCTTCTCTGTGGTCTTTCCACTGACTAGCCTCCTTCCTCACAGTCAATTCTTTGCTTCCAGTGCAGCCAGACCTAAGGGTGGGTCCTACTTAGTTCTGGTGCCTCCAATAGAGTCTTCGGATGGGCATATGGCCGCAGGGCGAGTGAGGACTTCTTCAGTGCTTGTCGCACTGGAAGGAGAGTCCCCTCTGACGGAGAGGACAGCACTGGGGACAAGGGCAACCAACTAACTGCACATCTTACTGTCACACAGGGCCACCACCAGTGGAACTCAGGAGTGCACCCTTAGGCGTTGTTAACACTGGTTGCTTAAGGACCGGGAGGTAACTCAAGGGCAGAGCACTTGGCTTGCATATGTGAGTCATTGGATTCCAACCCCTACACCACAACCAAAAAAACCCACAGAAGTTGCTTTTGGTAAGAACTAGTGAGTAGAAGGTTTGGTGGGGAGGATTAAGAGCAGAGAGAGATCGGTTTTTATTTTGTGTTTGGGCATTGCTCAAGGCTTACTCCTGGCTCTGTACTCAGGAATCCCTCCCAGGGGTGCTCAGGGATTAAGCCCCTGGTTTCCATGTGCAAGGCAAATGCCCTACCCACTGCGCTATCGCTCTGACCCCCAGAGAGAAAATACTTTCACTCTGAATTATCCACTTAAAAACACCTTGAGTGGCGGAGCAATAGTACAGTGGGTAGGGCATTTGTCTTGCACACAGCTGACCTGGGTTTGATCCCATGTGGTCCCCTGAGCAACGCCAGGGAGTAATTCCTGAGTGCAGCACCAGGAGAAACCCCAGGAGTGACCCAAAAAGCAAAACAAAGCAAAACAAAAACATCTCAAATGTTTTATGGGGCCGGAGGCGTTGGTGGCTCGGCACGTGTGGGGGTGGGAACTGTTTACCTTAAATGTCCAGAGAGGATCACAGTCATGGTGCCAATGGAGTTGCTGCAGCGTAACAAAGGAGGCTGTGGGTCGACCAGATGAGTCCTTGCTCACGTTGAGAGAAATGGAGAAGAAAACGTCTTCCAGCCTCATGTCAAAGGTACCCTTTAGGGTGCTTGTTGGGAGAGAGAGGCAGATGGTGCTCATTAGCCACTTCCAGGAAGAGTAGTCAAAAAATTACTGCCCGATTTGGGATTGGAGAAATAGTACAGTGGGCAGGACACTTGCTTGCCATGTATGCACCTGACCGGGTTCAATCTCTGCTAACCCATATAGTGCCCCAGCACAGCCAGGAGTGATCCTTGATCATGAGAGTAAGTTTTCAGCACGTCTATGTGTGACCCAACCCCTCCTCACTCCCCCCAAGAAAACCTCCCAAATTTGTCTCCCCGTTTCCCTAATCAGTGGTGTGTCCTGCCTGAGCTCCAACTCACGCAATCAAGACCCCCATGTTTATTATTTCCATGGACCCAGCACGCTGCCAGCTGCCTCCCAACAGGTATGTTGCTTAACCTACAGCTGCATCTCTGAGCTGGTTTTTCCCCTGTTTTTGAGGAGTTTGGGCTGAAGTACTTTGGGGTCTATCCCCAGCTTTGTGCTCTTGGATCACTCAAGGGACTGCAACGTTTGGGACTCACCTGAGGGAGGCCACATGCAAAGCAAGGGCCTTCACCCTTGTGCTAACTCTCCGGCCCTGAGCTGGGTAACTTTGTTCATCTCTCTCTCTCTATCATCTATCTATCATCTATCAATCTGTCTATCCGTCTGTCCGTCCATCCGTCCGTCCATCCATCCAACCTTCTATCTATCTATCTATCTATCTATCTATCTATCTATCTATCTATCTATCTATCTATCTATCTATCTATCTATCTATCTATCTATCTATCTATCTATCTATCTATCTATCTATCTATCTATCTATCTATCTATCTATCTATCTATCTATCTATCTATCTATCTATCTATCTATCTATCCATCCATCCATCCATCCATCCATCCATCCATCCATCCATCCATCCATCCATCCATCCATCCATCCATCCATCCATCCATCCATCCATCCATCCATCCATCTATCTAATCTGTCTGTCTGTCTGTCTGTCTGTCTATCTATCTATCTATCTATCTATCTATCTATCTATCTATCTATCTATCTATCTATCTATCTATCTATCTATCTATCTATCTATCTATCTATCTATCTATCTATCTATCTATCTATCTATCTATCTATCTATCTATCTGTCCGTCCGTCCGTCCGTCCGTCCGTCCGATCCAGTCTGTCCGTCCGTCCAGATCCGTCCGTCCGTCCGTCCGTCTGTCTGTCTGTCTATCTGTCTGTCTGTCTATCTGTCTATCTATCTGTCTGTCTATCTGTCTATCTATCTGTCTGTCTGTCTATCTAATCTATCTGTCTGTCTGTCTGTCTGTCTGTCTGTCTGTCTGTCTGTCTATCAGCATGTTACCACTGTGCTTGGGGCTGGGGGGCATGGTTCAAACAGGGCCTTGCATGCACCAGGCACGTGGGGGACCAGTTGAACAGTCTCTCTGATGCCAGAGCTGAGACCTGTTCTGACCCAAGAGGGACTTACATGAATGATTTTTTTCACTTTCCAGCTCCCTTGCAGATAGACATAACTGTTGTACACGGTGACTCTAACTCCTTGCTCTGGGAGCAGAGCAAAATCTGAGTTTGGCAGCTGGATGTCACGGATTTGTAGACTGGGGGAAAGAAGAAAAACTCTTACTCCCAGGAAAACCAGGGCACTTTGGGCATCTGAAGGAGCCCCAGCATATTGTGTGAGCCCCTTCCTCACACAGTCTCTGAAATGAAATCTCCAGAACCATAAAGGAGTATTGAGCCCTCTCCTTCCCATGCTCAAGGTCCACCTGGTTCCACAGCCCGAGGAATTCCCTGACCCCAACCCTTGAGTCCCAGACCTTCCTTTTTGCTTTAGATGGCATCCCCAACACCTGCTCCAGTCTGGCTTCTGTGCCATGTGCTCCTGGTGACTTATCAAATTCCCCACCGCCACCTCCTCCATTCTTCAACCAAGGCGCACGATTTAGATTTCAGCCATGGACCAGTGACCTCAAATTCTTCTTTTTATGAGTGTTTCTAAAGATTGTGAATATCACAGTAAAGATGTGAATTAAAAACCAATATAAAATTCTTTAAGGAGGAGAGAGAATGAGTGAGTGAGCGAGAGAGAGAGAAAGAGAGAGAGAGAACAGATGAACAAATGTCCTTTTTTCTCTTACAGCCTTGTTCCTTGTAGGTGAACAACTTAAAAAACCCTCCCAGGTCATGGACTGTCAGGTCCATTCTCAGAGCCTTTCTTGTTTGACTGCCAGAATGTGGGTTCAGATTTTGAACTCTCACACCGGCCTGTGTCCGCCTCAGGTACTCTCCCTGGGGTGTGCGGCTGGCCGAGGGCTCCTGGTGTCGTGGTAGAGCCCCAGGCCTCGGCAGAAGGTGGAACTACAACCCCCAGATATCCGAGCGGAAGCGGAAGTAAACGGACATTTTGAACTCTCATACCGGCCTGTGTCTGCCTCAGGTACTCTCCGTGGGGTGTGCGGCTGGCGGGGCGGGCTGACCGCTCACGCGGCCGCTTATTAATACAAATACTAGGAAATTCAACACCAAGGGAAGGTAATACCCTCAAGAAAAAAGAAACAGTACACTAGAGGAATCTATCCCTGAGCACCACAACAGCATGGGGAAACAACGCAGATCCCCAGTTCGAAGAACAAATGAAGGAATCAACCCTGAAGACTCAAAAAGAATGCAGATGTGCATGATCTCTCTGACAATGAATTTAGAGAAGAAATTGGTAGGAGCTCAATGAAAAAAATGGAGCAGATGTCTAATAAAATACAGGAGAACATAAACGAAGCAGTTGAAAGGGCAGTCAATAAATTACGGGAGGAAATGAGAGCAGAAATGAGAACCATGCAAATAGAAATATCATCACTTAAAAACAGTAGATGAAATGAAAAACACAATTGGGGCTCTCAACAGTAGGATGACAGCAGCGGAAGAGAGAATCAGTGAGACTGAAGATGAGCTGCAGCATGTGGGTTCAACCTGTCAAACTACATTTCCCAGAAGCCTCTGCAACTCCTTTGAGGGTGGGCGAAGGACACACACGGTAGAGATAGGAATACCCTACCCTAATCCGTGTAAATTGAGAGTTGTGGGGGGTGAGCGGCAGAGTAAAAATACAGGACTCACCCAGGGCCCTGTGAGAGGTTTCCAAGGGTCTCCACCGGATCTGATGATTTGAAAGTGTAAAGCCCCTTCCCGAAGTCCCACAGGGCTGGCTACGTTCCCTTCCATGCTCCCTTGTTGGACCCTGCCCCAGAGGCCCAGCACCACCCACCGCCCCCCCCCAGTGCCCCTAGGGTGGGGGACAGAGCGCTTCTTTGCGAAACTTCGTAGTTCGCTCTTAGGAACCAGTCGCCGTCATAGTATCCTGAGAAGTCAGGGATGGTGATGGTGGACAGCTCCTTCTTTATGGTGGCCATTCCATACTGGCGGGCTGGGGGCAAGGGAGGGAGTTAGCTCACGCGGGAAGGGATTTCATTGAGAGATTTGAGTGGCCAGGCTTGGGGACCACCTAGCTAGGACTGAAAGCAGGATCTGCCACAGAAGTTGTCATTCCAAGCGGAGGCCCTTCAACTCCCTCAGGCCTCACATCCCCCATCTGTAAAATGTGAGTAATCAAACCGACACCACCTCAGTCTGGGAATTATAAGAGTGCAAGGACTCAAGTGTCAGGAAAACGGCATCATTGTTTCTGACCCTTCAACCAGACCGCTGAAGGCAAAGGTGGCCCCAGGTGGGGCTCCCGAGGGCCTCAGTGCGCGAGCTCAGACTTCAGGGGTTTTATCATTGGGATATATAGAGCCCAGCATGCTCAGGGCTTCCCCCTGCCTCTGCGCTCAGGGACCAATCCTGGCGGTTCTTGGAGACCCCTGTGTAGATTGAGGGATCAACCCAGTTGGCTTCCTGGAAGGCCAGGCCACTGTATTATCTCTCTAGACCCAAGGAAATGAGGCAGATTCCTGGGCTCAGGTGGGTATCCCCAGCATCTGCACCCTAGCAGCTCTAGAATGGGCCCACAGGACACCATTGTCTCTTTCTTCATCTCAGCTCTCCAGGATGAAGAAATGGAAGCTCAGAGGGGCCGTATTCAAGGTTTCTGAACCAACAGTGCTAAATCCAAGTCTCTGAGTCTTTTTTTTTTCCCCAGCTTTTTAGGTCACACCCGGTGATGCTCAGGGATTACTCCTGGCTCTGCACTCAGGAATTACTCTTGGCAGTGCTGGGTGGGGTGGGGGGGCCATATGGGATGCCGGGATTGAACCCAGGTCGGCTGCCTGCAAGGCCAACATCCTACTCGCTGTGCTGTCACTCTGCCCCTAGTCTCTGAGTCTTTGTCCTGCTCGGGCACCAGAGAAACCCGCCGGTCCCCCCTTACCATATTCTATGCCTTTTTTTGGTGATCCTGGCTATGACTCCAGGATTAGAGGTTCCTTCTCCAAATCTGGAGAGCTGTGCCAGGAGCAGGAAGACCACAACCTTGCAGGACGATCTGACCTTCATGTTCGCCTCAGGTCCTTCCCGGCAGCACACCAGTCCGCGTCTGTAGCAGCCTCCCTCTGGGGTCCTCTCTGAAGGTACCAGCAGAGGCCGAGGTGCTTATAAACACAAACCAGATAAGGAACTGAGCCGGCCCGGAAAGGAGGGCGGGGAAGGGCCAGTAGGGGTGGGAGACCATTGAGCAGCAATTTGAGATGGGGAGAAAATTAATTGTGAAATGCTTTGAGGTTTCTTTCTGCT
This sequence comes from Cryptotis parvus, assembly GCA_021461705.1. Classification (NCBI taxonomy): domain Eukaryota; kingdom Metazoa; phylum Chordata; class Mammalia; order Eulipotyphla; family Soricidae; genus Cryptotis; species Cryptotis parvus. Next base: position 224,491 of record JAJIBD010031133.1, on the reverse strand, counting down.
GCAGAGTGGCAGAAAGGTTGCCATAACCTCTCATCTCTTCCTCTTCCAGCCCAGAACGACCAGGGGGCCTCCCCCACCACCCAGAAGACACCCTCCGTGCACTTCCTTTGCTCACAGACTGAAACTTGGCAGCGGAGGTCAGGGCAACCTCTCCAACTGGAATTTCCACTGCCCGAGCTCAGGCTGGATTCCCGCTTCTCTACTTACACCGGAACTTGCCAAGTCCGGCAACAGATACCATGAATGGATTCTGCAACACCAGGCTTCAGACACTCCTGGAATTTTCTCTTAAAGTTACATTTTTTCCTGTTTTTTTTTAATTATTTACTATAAAAATTGAGATACTGGGGCTGCAGTGATAGGGCATTTGCCTTGCAGCTGCCAATTTGGGTTCGATTCCCAGCATCCCATATAGTTCCCGAGCACCGCCAAGAGTAATTCCTGAGTGAAGAGCCAGGTGTCGCTGGGTGTGACCCAAAAAGAAAAAAAAATTGGGATACTGGTGCAAAAATGCTACTAATAATGGTTTCTCATGCACATGATTCCAGCACAGATCCCTCACCAGTGTACCCCTCTCTCCTGCAGCCCCTCCACGTCCATTGTGTGTTCCAATTCTCCAGTTATGTTGTTGCCTTTGGATCTGTGTTGCTCCATCTGTGTGGCTCTAAGTCCCGCCTGTGAGACATCAATCTCTATCTACCTGCCCGCTTCTGGCTTCACATAGCATATCCTCTCATTTCACTCCTGTTATGGCAGATGCCACGCTCTGGTTCTTTTTTTAGGGCTGCATATTATTCCATTGTGTACATATATCCCAACTGCTTGATCTATTCATCTGGATGTGATGTTTGAATCCATTTTATTTAAGTTAATTTATACATGACCCCACACAGCAGAGCCTGGCAGCTACCCGTGGCATATTTGATATGCCAAAAACCAGTAACAATTATAGACCTCATTCCCATGACCTGAACGAATGGTTTGAGGCTCTTGGTGTTCCTGGAGCAAGCAGATGCCCTTGGGCTACACTAGCATGCAACAGGTCGTATATAGATGTTACTGGTGCCCGCTCGAGCAAATTGACGCACAACGGGAAGACAAGTGATACAAGTGATACATGACACAATACACAATGTGGGAAACCATGCGGGCACATCACAGTCAAGATGAAAAACATTTCCATCATCTGAGGGAGGTCTCTGGGCCCCTTCTCCCTCATCTCCCCACTTTTTTTTTCGCTTTTTGGGTCACACCTGGCGATGTTCAGGAGTTACTCCTGGCTCTGCACTCAGGAATTACTCTTGGCAGTGCTCGGGGACCATATGGGATGCCGGATCGAACCCAAGTCGGCTGCATGCAAGGCAAAGGCCCTACCAGTTGGACTATCTCCTCCGGCCCCCTCCCCCACCTTCTTTTTTTAATTTTTAAAAAATTTTTTATTATACCACCTTGAGACATACAATTACAATGGTGTTCATAATTGGTTCTTGGTAATACAGTATTCCAGCACCCATCCCTCCACCAGCGCCCCATTTCCACCACCAATGTACCCCACCCCCTTCCGCCCACCCCCCAGGCTGCCTCAATAGCAGGTACCCCAGTTTCCTCTCTCTTTCTCTCTCTGTCTCTCTCTCTCTCTGTCTCTGCATCTCTCTCCCTCTTCTTTTACACATTGTGGCTAGCCCTGTAGATATTTAGAGTTTATCACTTAAGTCTCTTTGTGTATATTCAATGGTGAGTTTTAATCTGCCATTACCATTTCTCACATTTAGTAAAACACTGGTATCTATTTATATCCTATTAATGAATGCAGTCATTCTATATCTATCCTTTTCCTTCTGACTAATTTCACTCAGCATGATAGTCTCCATGTCCATCCATTTGCAGGTAAATTTCATAATTTCATCTTTTCTGACAGCTGCATAGTATTCCATAGTGTAGATGAACCACAGTTTCTTTAGCCAGTCCTCTGTTCTCGGACATTTAGGTTGTTTCCAGATTCTAGCTATAGTGAATAGTGCAGAGATGAATAAAGAAGTACAGATAGTGTTTCTGCTATGTGCTTTTCGGTCTCGGGTATATTCCCAGGAATACTATTGCTGGGTCAAATGGGAGCTCAATATCTAGTTTTTGGAGGAATGCCCATATTGTTTTCCAAAAGGGCTGGACCAGTCGGCACTCCCACCAACAGTGGATGAGAGTCCCTTTTTTCCCCACATCCACGCCAGCACCGGTTGTTCTTGCTGTTTTGGATGTGTGCCAGTCTCTGTGGGGTGAGATGGTACCTCATTGTTGTTTTGATTTGCATCTCCCTGATGATTAAAGATGAAGAGCACTTTTTCATATGCCTTTTGGCCATTCGAATTTCTTCTTTTTGGAAGCTTCTGTTCATTTCTTCTCCCCATTTTTTGATGGGGTTGGCTGTTTTTTTCTTGTGAAGTGCTACCAGTGCCTGATATATCCTGGATATTAACCCCTTGTCAGATGGGTATTGGGTGAATATCCTTTCCCACTCTGTGGATTGTCTTTGTATCTTTGTCACCATTTCTTTTGAGGTACAGAAGCTTTTCAATTTTATATAATCCCATTTGTTTATCTTTGCTTCCATTTGCTTGGTCAGTGGTGTGTCGTCTTTAAAGATACTTTTAGTTTCGATGTCGTAGAGAGTTTCTCCTATGATTCTTCGATGTACCTTATAGATTCATGTCTGATGTTGAGATCTGTAATCCATTTTGATCTGACTTTTGTGCATAGTGTTAGAAGGAGGTCTAAGTTTATTTTTTTACACGTAACTGCCCAGTTTTCCCAGCACCATTTGTTGAAGAGGCTTTCTTTTGCTCCACTTAATATTTTTTGCTCCTTTATCGAAGAGTATGTGGTTGTATATTTGAGAGTGTGTTTCAGGATACTCAGTTCTATTCCATAGGTCTACGGGTCTGTTTCTATACCAATACCACACTGTCTTAATTACAACTGCTCTGTAGTAGGGCTTGAGGTTGGGGAAAGTGATACCTCTCATCTTCTTTTTCCCAAGGATTGCTTTAGCTATTCGTGGAGGTTTATTATTCCATACAAATTTCAGGAGTGTTTGTTCAATTTCTTTGAAGAACATCATGGGTATCTTTATAGGGACCGCATTGAATCTGTATAAAACTCTAGGGAGTATTAACATTTTGATAATGTTAATCCTTCCAATCCATGAGCAGGGAATGTGTCTCCATTTCCTCAGGTCTTCTTTTATTTCCTGAAGTAACGTTTTGTAGTTTTCTTTGTAGAGATCCTTTACATTCTTTGTCAAACTGATTCCTAGGTATTTGATTTTCTGTGGCGCAATTGTGAATGGGATAGTTTTTTTTAATGTCCCTTTCTTTTTTTTTTTTTTTTGCTTTTTGGGTCACACCCGGCAGTGCTCAGGGGTTACTCCTGGCTTTGCACTCAGGAATTACTCCTGGCGGTGCTCGGGGGACCATATGGGATGCCGAGGATCGAACCCGCTGGCATGAGCCCGCCGCGTGCAAGGCAAACGCCCTACCCGCTGGGCTATCGCTCCGGCCCCTTAATGTCCTTTTCTTCTCTTTCTCTGTTTGCATATAGGAAGGCCATTGACTTTTTGGGTATTGATTTTGTACCCTGCCACTCTACTATAGGAATGCATTATTTCTAGGAGCCTCTTGGTAGAGAGTTTTGGGGTTTCCAGGTATATCATGTCATCTGCAAATAGTGATAACTTGGCTTCTTCCCTTCCTATCCGGATGCCCTTAATGTCTTTTTCCTTCCCTGATTGCTATGGCAAGTACTTACAGGCTCTCATTTCCATCATCTGAGGGAGGTCTCTGGGCCCCTTCTCCCTCATCTCCCCCACTTTTCTTTTTTTTTGCTTTTTGGGTCACACCTGGCGATGTTCAGGAGTTACTCCTGGCTCTGCACTCAGGAATTACTCTTGGCAGTGCTCGGGGGACCATATGGGATGCCGGGATCGAACCCGAGTCGGCTGCATGCAAGGCAAACTCCCTACCCGCTGGACTATCTCCTCCGGCCCCCCCCCCCACCTTCTATACCAGAAACCTGCTGATCTTTCTGTCCACTCTGATGCATTTTGTCCATTCTTGAGTGCCGTGGAAATTGAACCGAGCAGTATGTACTCTGAGTGGCTTGTCTCAGGCAGTTTTATGTCTTCTGTTATGAATGCATCTTACTTCTTTTCGGAGGGGGTTTGGATCATACCCGGCAATGCTCAGAGGTTACTCCTGGCTCTGCACTCAGGAATAACTCCTAGTGGTGCTCGGGGGACCATATGGGATGCTGGGGATCGAACCTGGGATGGCCGCATGCGAGGCAAACGCCCTACCTGCTGGAGTGCTGCTCTGGCCCTGAGCCCATGTTATTTTTTTGCGTCACTGATTCATTCCTGATTCTAACACAGCAGTATTCCTTAGTGTGCTAGTTAGAACCATCCCTTCACTGAATTAACATTTTCTTTCCAATTAGGAAATACATCCACATGGTTCAAAAAATCAATGGGGGTGGGTGATGGAGGCCAGAGAGAGAGTATAGAGGTTAAGTGGTTTGCCTTGTATGCAGCTGACCCAGGTTCAAGCCCTGGCATTGTACATGTCCCCTACACAAAGCCACTAGTGAATTCTGTGCACAGAGCAGGACTAAGCCCATAGTGCAGCTGGGTGCGGGCTGAAATAAAACCTCCCACAAAAACATGCCTTGCAAAAATCAGCCGCTACGGGCTGGGGAGAAGGCTCAAAAGGCTGGGGTCATACTCTGCATATAAGAGCTCCCAGTCCAGGACCCAGCACCACATGGTTCCCTGAGTGACACCAGAGCACTGTCTTGGGAGTAGCCTCTGAGCACTCCTGGGTGTCACTTGAAAACTAAAAAGAAATAGATTTAAAAAAAATTAAAAGAGGGGCTGGAGCGATAGCACAACAGGTTGGGAGTTTGCCTTGCATGCAGCCAACCCAGGTTCTATTCCCAGGCATCCCATATGTTCCCCAAGCACTACCAGGAGTAATTCCTGAGCAAAGAGCCAGGAGTAACCCCTGAGTATTGCTGGGTGTGACCCAAAAAAAAAAAACTAAAAGGAAATAAGAATGAGGGAGTGGAGTTCTGCAGGGGGCAGGAGGGAGGCCTCCATGTTCATGCCTCATGGTGGCGTGGTGGTCTCATGACTTCTCCCTGCTCACCAGGCTTGATGTCCCTCAGCCCAGGGTGGGCTCGACCCTCAGTCCTGCCCACAGAGGCCTCTGCTCCCACCAGTTGCTCTTGATCCCGGTTTTATAAACTGGGGTTTGTGGATCATTTGGGTTTGCATAAATAAATATGGGGGGGGGAGGTTGATGAAAAATTTCCTATAAATTTATGATTTATATTAAACAGATGTTTGTTCTGATGCCTGTTTTATATAGTTGGGTTGCACAAGAATTTCACAGGTGTAAAGGGGCCTCCAGTGGGAAGATTTAAGAAGCCCGGAGAGCTAGAATAGATGCTAAGGCACTTGCCTTGCACGCAGCCAGCTTGGAATTAATCCCTGCATCCCATATGGTCCCTCGAGCCCTGCCAGGAGTGATCCTGAGAGTACAGAGTCAGGCGTAAGCTCTGAGCAATATGAAGTGTGGCCACCACCACCCCGTGTCCCCCCCCCAAACCCTGCTCTGGACAGGGATCCGCCCCTGGGCGAACCTTCACCCTCACCCCCATGCCGATTTCACCAGGAGACTTGAGTCCAGCTTTCCTTCCCTTTGGAAGATGGAGTGTCCTAGAGATGGTCCTTCCTTGTCCTGCTGGCAGCCTCGTGGCACCCCGGGTTTCCAACCCTACTCGGGCCTGGCTAGGGTGGGGAGTTGGGATCTGAAAGGCAGGAGGGAGGCCCCCGGGACCGTCTGTTTTGACTTTGGGGACCATTGGGGAAATCATTCCCCTCTCTACGCCTTCCTCCCACCTGCCTGCAAATGGCTCATCAGGAGAGCAGTAGGTTAGGGGCCAGGGTCTCCCTACAGGTCCAGCAGAGGCAGAAGTTGGGAAAACAGACTTTGGGACTTTGGGACAATGACGTGCATTCCAAAATGTGGCCAGGAATTAAAATCTTATGCTCAATAGCAGATGAGGGCAACTGCCACAAAGAGCCACTGCTAGGGGCCTCGACAACAGATGTCAGTTTTCCCACAGTTCCGGGCTCAAAGGCTGGTGCAGGGGCGAGCTCCTTTGTGGCCTTCCTTTGAGGAGCAGGGTCCCAGGCTTCTCCCTGGACTCAGCTGGTTTGCTGGCGATGTTGGCTCTTCCTTGACTTATAAATGCGCCAACCTAGGTCTCCTTGCCTTTCCATGGGGCTCTGCTTGTGTGTCTGTCTCCAAACTTCCCTTGGAGCGAGGACACCTCTAGTATGGGACTGAGCCCCGTGCTAATTACCTTCTTACCTATTCTTTTATTTATTTATTTATTCATTCACTTACCAATTTATTTATTTATTTATTGACTTATTTATTTATTTATTGACTTATTTGTTTGTTTGTTTGTTTGCTTTTTTGGGTCACACCCGGCAATGCTCAGGGGTTTCTCCTGGCTCTGCACTCAGGAATTACACCTGGCGGTGCTTGGGGGACATATGGGATGCCGGGATTGAACCAGGGCCATCACAGGCCGGCCCTGTGCAAGGCAAATACCCTACCCGCTGGGCTATAGCTCTGGCCCCCTTCTTACCTATTCTTTTACTGGGGGTGGGAGAGATGGACTAGAAGCTGCAGGAGGACAGTGGCGGGAGAGGGGGAGCTTGGGCACTCCGGTGGTGGTGAAGGTGCAGTAACTTTGCACATAAAACCTATAAAAGCTTCACTATTACAGCCATGTTCCCTAAACTACAATAGAAATTTAAAAATAAATTATAGGGCCCACACCCAGCAGAGCTGGTTGCCCTCATGATGCTCAGCTCTGGACTGTGGGCCTGACGGTTTGGTACTTGGCAGCCACTAATGACTCTTTAAAATGAATTACATCTGCAAAACCCCTACATTCAGAGGGGTTTTGGGACACATGAAAGGGGGGAGACGATACCCACTAATGTGCCCGGTCAGCTGCGCAGACCGAGGTAGCAGGTACAGCTTTGGTGATTTTAAATTTGGGGCAAGGTCCTGCTTCTTTCTGTTCCTGTATCCCCTTCCCCAAATGCACGCCCCTGGTCTCTGTGAGGTAGTTGATGGGAATTAGGGCAGTATTGGTGCCAGGGTGGAGAGATTGTAAAGGGCTTAGGGTGCATATCTTGCCTGCAGTCAACCCCAGTTTGATCCCTGGCACCATATGGTCCCCGAGCATTGTTGGGTGCAGCCCTGGAGATTCTGAGCACTGCTGGGTGTGGCTCTGGCGGTCTCTGAGCTCTGCCACGGGAGCCTGAGTAATCCCTGGCACTGAATAACTCTATAACCTTGGACTCATGCATCGGACTTCGGTCCCAACTAGCTGAGAATTGCTGGTGGGAACCCTGAACCTTCTGGGCACTGCTTGGGAGAACCCGCAGGGAAAAAGATAGTATTTGGGGGTGCGCTGAGTGTCCATGAGGTCATCAAGGGTTCTCTGTGCTGACCTCAGACTTCATCATGTGACAGAAATGCAAAACCAGCAGGAGACGAAGCAAATCAGTTTCATTTCTCCTTCCGGAGAAACCAAACATTCATCAGAAACTGGAAGCCTGAGTCTCCTCCCAAACACGGCTGGACGCGCCTTCAAGACTTGGCTCTTGTCTTCGCGGGCTATCCCGGGGTCATTTGGGGTTCCGTTTGCTTCTTTCTTCTGGGTCTGGTTTCCCCACTTCACTCCCACCTTCTATCACCTTAAAAACCCTCTTCTTCCCAGGACAGGAAGCACCTATGGGTGTCACCCCGCAGTGACATATTTTTTCTTCTTTCCAGGCTGGGACCACTTTACCTCAATGTTGAGTCCTCCCCAGGATGTCAAAGATCTTAACCTGCGCCATGACTATTGGATTGTTCCCTGGTCCTTGATCACAGGCCCTGCTTCTTCCATCTGCCTATTGTAGGACTAAGCAGAAACTTAGTTCTCTTGCTTTAAAACTATGTTGAGGGGCTGGTGTGTGTCAAGTGCTAGAGCTCTGCCACACCTCTGTGTGTGATCCTGGATTCAATCCCAGTGGTCCCAAGCATCGCAACAGCAGCAGCACGCATGAGTAACTTAATAGGGAATGCCTTTATGCGATCAAAATGGTGGGCATGTGGGGAGGGCATTTGCCTTATACACGGCCAGCCCAGGTTCAATCCTCGGCATCCCATACAGTCCCCTGAGCACTGCCAGGAGTGATTCCTGAGTGCAGAGCCTGGGGTAATCCCTGAGCATCGCCAGATGTGATCCAAAAAAAAAAAAAAAGGTGCACATGTGTACGTGGTACACCAGGGTGAAAAGAAACTTCTCTCCCCCGTCTCTAGCCCTTAACCCCTTTTCTCTAGACGTGGCATCTCTGTGGTCCTCAGAAGTACCTGTGACCCAGCGCACAGGCGGTGGCATGCTTGGCCTTCCGTACTCGACGGTGGGGCCTGGAGAGCGTGTGCCAGCTCCACTCATCCATCCTGCCCTCTCTGGGGACGGAGCGCACGATGCAACCATGTCCTCCTGATAGACATTGGGATACACTCCATTCTTTTTTAAAAAAAAACTTTATTTAAACACTGTGATTTACAAAGTGTAAAGTTTTTTCACAGTACAGTTGTTATAAGCATTCATCATCCAACACCAATCCCGCCACCAGTGTGCCCCTATTCCCATAGGAGGTGTGTAAAGCCCAGAGGGCTGAGTCCCAGGAGGAGATTCTCACTGAGGAGTTCTGGGGTGTGGACCACCATGTCTCATTTCCCACCGATTCCAAGAGGGTGCTGCTGCTGCTTAGGGGACCCCTTGAGGCCACTGACATCGGGAGAACACCTGTCCAATTCCGACGTGGCATTTTGTTTGTTACAAAGAGTCAGCAGAGCTACGCCTTCCAAAACATCCATGCAGCCAACAGCAAAATCCATCCGTTTTTTCAAACAGTAGCAACATATCCAACTAAGCCCTAAAAAACCAATGAATAGGGGCTGGAGCGATAGCACAGTGGGTAGGGCGTTTGCTTTGCATGCAGTCGACCCTGGTTCGATCCTTGGCATCCCATATGGTCCCCTAGCACCGCCAGGAGTAATTCCTGAGTGCAGAGCCAGGAGTAACCCCTGAGCATTGCCAGGTGTGATCCAAAAAGGAAAAAAAAAAGAAACCAACTTGAATAACTTGAATCCAAGTCCTTATTGTATCGGAATTGAGGCAGCCATGCTTGGTAACAAGCCTTGGAGGACTCTGCCATCCCCACCTGGCCCTGGGCCTGAAGAACACCTGGGTCTTCTAGCTAGTAATGAGCTTCACTGAAGGGCTTGGGCCGCAAAGCCTGACCATATCATAGTTTCCTCACACCCCACTAAATCAGGGACGGGGGTTTGCAGTGAAGGAGTATATTCTCTTCTCAGAAACCTGCTTACATCCATGTTGGGGTGTGGCGGACAGCAGATGGCATGTGACCCACATTGAACAAAGGCCCGGATGTGATGCCATTTCCTTGTTATCCAACCCACATTAAGTGGCCACCTGTGTGGGTTTACCCACTCTAAGTGGAGGTAGGTTGCCTGCGAGACGTGGAGGCGGGAGTAGGATGTCATTAATGATTCCACATATCCGGGATCTGCTTTGAGACTCGTCACGTGACACAGGTTCAGGCTGGGAGCATGTGAGCGCCCAGGGAGATGCCAGCCTTGGAGACACTGGACGGTGCAGTGAAGGAGGTACTAAGTGTGGCCTGGGATCGAGCTCTGATTCCATGCAATTTGAGACTTCCTTCTGGGAGGAAATTAGCATTTTTGATAAATGCTTAAGCAGTTTTCCTATAACAAGATTAAAACCTCCTGGGGAAATCAACTAGCCAAACACTTAGCTGATTATCAGACATTCTTTGTCTTGTGTTCAGTTTAATAGTGATTATCTAACCATTCTCTTTTTCCTGTGGAATGGTATTTGCAAAAAGGAACTGAGACTTGACTTTGTGACAAGATTGAAATAACACGTTGACATGAGTTTCTAACTGATTTATCTGGAAATTAAAAGAGTAGTCATCATGGAGCTGGGGGTGCCCCTGTTTAGTTAGTACTAAGTACTTGCAACTTGCTAGATATTATAAAGGTTTCCCATAGCTTCATTCACTGACTGTATCACTGTATCACTGTCTTCCTGTTCATCATGGATTTGCTCTATGGGCACCAGTAACATCTCCATATGTCCTGTCTCATGCAAGTAGAGCCCAAGGGCACCTGCTTGCTCCAGGAACATAAAGAGCCTCAAACCATTCCACCAGGTCATGGGAATGAGGTTTATAATTGTTACTGATATTTGGCATATCAAATATGACACGGGTAGCTTGCCAGGCTCTGCCGTGCAGGTAGCATATTCTTGTAGTCATCTAAAAATCCAGCATTTATTGATGAACTGCACGGTCGCTGAGCTGGGCTGTGATAGGCTGGTCTTCTGGGTGGAGTTCTGATGAAGGGGAAGTCCGGATGTGGAAAATGGAGATCCTCATGGAGTGTGGAATCGTCAGGCTTATTGTGAGGCTCTGCTGGGGTGGCGGGCCAGGGCTAGAACCTGCCATCCCTCCCAGGCGCCTCATGAGCAGCTGGGCACAGGGAGAGCCAGTAGCAACTCTGCCCTATGTCTGTGAGTCTCTGGATCAGCATACCTGGGCCGGATTAAAAAAGGGACAACTGGGGCCAGAGCGATAGCCCAGCGGGTAGGGTGTTTGCCTTGCAGCGCCGGCCGGCCCATGCCGCCCGGGTTCGATCCCCGCATCCCATATGGTCCCCCCGAGCACCGCCAGGAGTAATTCCTGAGTTCAGAGCCAGGAGAAACCCCTGAGCATTGCCGGGTGTGACCCAAAAAAGCAAAAAAAAAAAAAAAGGTACCACAGCAACAGTTGTTACAACAACAGTACAGTTGTTATAAGCATTCATCATCCAACACCAATCCCGCCACCAGTGTGCCCCTATTCCCATAGGAGGTGTGTAAAGCCCAGAGGGCTGAGTCCCAGGAGGAAATTCTCACTGAGGAGTTATGGGGTGTGGACCACCATGTCTCATTTCCCACCGATTCCAAGAGGGTGCTGCTGCTGCTTAGGGGACCCCTTGAGGCCACTGACATCGGGAGAACACCTGTCCCATTCCGACGTGGCATTTTGTTTGTTACAAAGAGTCAGCAGAGCTACGCCTTCCAAAACATCCATGCAGCCAACAGCAAAATCCATCCGTTTCTTCAAACAGTAGCAACATATCCAACTAAGCCCTAAAAAAAAACAATGAATAGGGGCTGAAGCGACAGCACAGTGGGTAGGGCGTTTGCTTTGCATGCAGTCGACCCTGGTTCGATCCTTGGCATCCCATATGGTCCCCTAGCACCGCCAGGAGTAATTCCTGAGTGCAGAGCCAGGAGTAACCCCTGAGCATTGCCAGGTGTGATCCAAAAAGAAAAAAAAAAGAAACCAACTTGAATAACTTGAATCCAAGTCCTTATTGTATCGGAATTGAGGCAGCCATGCTTGGTAACAAGCCTTGGAGGACTCTGCCATCCCCACCTGGCCCTGGGCCTGAAGAACACCTGGGTCTTCTAGCTAGTAATGAGCTTCACTGAAGGGCTTGGGCCGCAAAGCCTGACCATATCATAGTTTCCCACACCCCACTAAATCAGGGACGGGGTTTGCAGTGAAGGAGTATATTCTCTTCTCAGAAACCTGCTTACATCCATGTTGGGGTGTGGCGGACAGCAGATGGCATGTGACCCACATTGAACAAAGGCCCGGATGTGATGCCATTTCCTTGTTATCCAATCCACATTAAGTGGCCACCTGTGTGGGTTTACCCACTCTAAGTGGAGGTAGGTTGCCTGCGAGACGTGGAGGCGGGAGTAGGATGTCATTAATGATTCCACATATCCGGGATCTGCTTTGAGACTCGCCACGTGACACAGGTTCAGGCTGGGGAGCTTGTGAGCGCCCAGGAGATGCCAGCCTTGAAGACACTGGACGGTGCAGTGAAGGAGGTACTAAGTGTGGCCTGGGATCGAGCTCTGGTTCCATGCAATTTGAGACCTCCTTCTGGGAGGAAATTAGCATTTTTGATAAATGCTTAAGCAGTTTTCCGATAACAAGATTAAAACCTCCTTGGGGAAATCAACACTTAGCTGATTATCAGACATTCTTTGTCTTGTGTTCAGTTTAATAGTGATTATCTAACCATTCTCTTTTTCCTGTGGAATGGTATTTGCAAAAAGGAACTGAGACTTGACTTTGTGACAAGATTGAAATAAAACGTTGACATGAGTTTCTAACTGATTTATCTGGAAATTAAAAGAGTAGTCATCATGGAGCTAGGGATATCCTGTTTAAAGTTAGTACTAAGTACTTGCAACTTGAATCACTTGAATCCCGTTATTCATCGATTTGCTCGAGCGGGCGCCAGTAACATTTCCATTGGACCCTATCACGTGCCAATGTAGCCCAATGGCATCTGGTTGATTCAGGAATATGAAGAGCCTCAAACCATTCCTTCAGAGTCTTGACAAGGAAGACTTACCGTCTTGTAGGTGGGTGGCCACGTGATCTTTTGACATCCTGTGGGATCCAGTCAGTAACTGCTCTAGTCCAGCGGTTATCTCCAAATCGCATTACATGTCCAGCCCATCTGATTTTCGATGCCTTGGCAAATGAGACAGCATCCCTGATTCTCGAATAGCGACGGAGGTCAGAACTCCGGATTCCTTCTCCTCACTTGAGTGAGGCATGATATTTCAAGCATAGCTCTTTCAATTCCTCTCTGGGAGACCCGAATAGCATTCTCATTCTGCTTTTGTAGGGCCCAGGTCTCTGAGGTGTATGTTAATGCAGGGAGAACGGTGGAGTCAAAGAGATGTGCCTGGAGCCATAGGTTCTCTGTCCTTTTAGCTATTTCTTCGATGCCTTTGAAGGTATTCCATGCCGTTCTCTTCCTCCTGCACAGCTCAGGTTTTAGGTCGTTCATCATGTTGACTTCTCGACCTAGGTACACATAACTGCTGCATTCAGAGATGTTTGTTCCATTGAGAGTGAATGGGGCCTCAGGAACTAGTTCTTTTTTGCATAAACATAGTTTTCTCTAGATTCAGCTGTAGACCTATCATTCCACATTCTCGGTCGAAGTCAGCCAGCATTTGTGCCGCTTGGGTAATGTTTGGTGTTATTAGAACGATGTCATCAGTGAAGCGGAGGTGTTGTAGTTGCTGATCATCTATCTTCACTCCCATTCCTTCCCATTCTAATTGTCGCATGATGTACTCGAGGGTGGCGCTGAAGAGTTTTGGTGAAATGGTATCACCCTGTAGAACCCCTCTTTAGACATCAATGATCACTTCTTTGTAGAATGGTGAGATCCTGGTGGTGAATCCGTAATACAGTTCATGAAGGATCTTGATGTATTGGGTTTGAACACCCTGTTTGGCTAGGGCTTTGATGACTGCTTCAGTCTCCACAGAATCAAAGGCTTTCTGTAAATCAATGAACGTGAGACAGAGCGGCATCTTGTACTCCCTACAAACCTCAATGAGCTTGGTTACTGTGTGGATATGATCAATTGTGCTGAATCCTTTCCGGAAGCCAGCTTGTTCGCATGGTTGTCCTTCATCTAGTGTTCTTCCAATCCTGTTCAGGATGACTTGTGTAAACAGCTTGTAGATGACGGACAACAGGCAGATGGGCGATACTTGCCGATGTCGTGAATGTCTCCCTTCTTGAACAGTAGAACTGTCCTGCTGGTTTTCCATTGGGAGGGTACCTTGCATTCGGACAGGTAGCATGTGAAGAGCCAAGCTAGTGTATTGATAAGTACCGACGGCAGATTCTTCAGGTGTTCGGGTCTGAGTTTGTCTGGGCCTGGTGCTCTTGCAACTTGCAACTTGCTGGATATTATAAAGGTTTCCCATAGCTTCATTCACTGACTGTATCACTGTATCACTGTCTTCCTGTTCATCATTGATTTGCTCGAGCGGGCACCAGTAATATACATCTCCATATGTCCTGTCTCATGCAAGTAGAGCCCAAGGGCACCTGCTTGCTCCAGGAACATAAAGAGCTTCAAACCATTCCACCAGGTCATGGGAATGAGGTTTATAATTGTTACTGATATTTGGCATATCAAATATGACACGGGTAGCTTGCCAGGCTCTGCCATGCGGGTAGCATACTCTTGTAGTCATCTCTAAATCCAGCATTTATTGATGAACTGCATGGCTGCTATGCCACGCGAGCCGGGCTGTGATAGTCTGGACTCTTTCATTTATTTATTTTTGGTTTTTGGGCCACACCGGCAGTGCTCAGGGCCTATTCCCAGCTCTGTGCTCAGCAACCACTCCTGGAGGTACTCAGGGATCAAACCCGGTTCAGCCGCATGCAAAGCAAGTGCCCTAATCTCTCCAGCCCCGCACTGACACTTTATAATGAGTGGGGTTAATAGTTCTGTTTTACTCCAGAGGTGCTCAGAGAGGTAACATGACTTTCCCAAGATCACACAGCCTTTATTTATGTGGGAGAGCTGAGATTTCAGTCCAGACCTGATTCCAGAGCTGGAGCTGGCAACAGTGTTGATCTCCTGTGCCTGCACAAAGAACCACAGCAAGAGACAAAGAGGACAGTCTGTGAGAGAGGAACAGTCTGGGGCCGTGCACTGCAGAGGAGAGGGCCACCAGGTGACTGCTTGGACAGGAAGGCAGGGGAAGAGTGGCAGGTCCCGGGACGGGTATCAGAGGCAGGGAGAAGGGCTGCCTGGAGCAAGGACTGGGCAGAGCCGACCCCCAGACCTCGCAGAAGACCCGAGACCAGTCTGGAGTGGTTCCCAGCCTCTCAGTACTGAGAATCTGCCATTTGGTGTTGGGGACCATTAGTGACGCCTGCCGGATTGTTCTGAGTCATCTGCGTCCATCTCGTGTGATTTGGGCAAGCCCCTGGTCACCTCTGCGGTTTGCTCAACTGATTAGTGGGGAGCGACTCCTATCAGATTGGGGAGACTCGAGCAACGTGCAGCTCTTTCTTGGTTCCTACCCCACCCTCACCAGGTAGCCTGAGCACCTGAACGAGAAAGCGGCCTTCATCCTGGGTCTCCCCTCACCACCCTCACCTCCCACACATTCCAAAGCCTTGCCAGAAGATGGCGCTGCAGCCTGCACTTTGAACGCTGCTGTGTGGTTTTGGGACGATGTCATTGTTTTCTGTGGTTTGGGGCGCCCCTCTCCCGGGAGAGCCTGCCCTCGCTCCTCTCCCTGCCTTCTGCTTTCCCTACTGTCTCTTTCCAGGGATTTATCTGGATGCTCCAGGGTATCAAAGTGGTCAGAACAGGGAGGTTTCTCCCTCCAGTTATGACCCAGGAGCAAGACCTGAAGTACCTGCTAGGAATTGTTTGACATAGGTACCCTGCACTGCGCCCCCCCACTACACACCCGCTCCTTCAGGCTGGCTTGTCCCAGGAGCCACCTGGTGCCAGATGCTCCTGCGTTTAGCGTCCACACACTAATTACTAGGCTGTTGCTGAGACCTCCAGTGTTTCTCTCTCGAGTCTCTGTTCTGTCTCTTGTAAGTCAGACGCAGGAGTGGGGCCGGGCATATTTCAGGCACACTCAAAGCCAAGTCTTGCTTTATTATTACTACTATTATTATGTCATTTTTTTATTTAAACACTGTGATTTACAAAGCACAAAGTTTTTCACAATACAGTTGTTAGAAAGTTTCATCATTCCAAATCTTGCTTTAAGAGTCTTTTTCTGCTCTGCTGAGCCCTACAAACAAACACTCTGAGCGCCAGAATACAGGGACTTCCCGCCGCGGTGATTCTGGGAAGACGTCATTGATTGCTTCCTGTGGTCCAGGGAGAAACTGGCTGTCAGAGTGCTGGGAGAAGGGGGCTGTGTGAAGCCGGCTCGGCCAGCTCTGAGCTGTAGAGGCTGAACTTGAGTCAATCCTAACAAGCTGTCAACAGTGTATGTAGGTTACATTTACATCTTTGAAAATGGTTGTAAAAAATCTCTGTTAAAGTGTCCTCCTTTCTGGAACATTCGTCTGGCCTTCCCTGGGCAGTGAATTGCCAGTTCCCCTGACGCTATGTAATAAAGGTCTTTGCTTTATTGTCTAAGAGCAATAATGCCACATGTTTTAAGAGCCCCTGGGGACTTCCTCTGAAAGGAGGGGATGCATTTTGGGGTTAAGGACGGGGCCGCAGGAGGCGTTCATGGAGTCAGTCCCCATAAAGTGGAGCTCACAAAATTAGGGAGGCAGATGCGGCCTCCGTCACTGCATGTGGAGATCCAACGGACGAAGAGAACCTGGAAGGTAGGGGGGTGGGGTGGGGGCATTGGGTTGTGTAATGCCTATAATAGAGCAAATGCCATTTGTTGAATTGGTTTCTGATTATTTAGCCCTTTTCGAGGGGAGTTTTTAAAAGATAGAGCTGTCTGGGAGGGTGGGATGAAATGAACCTGGAGACATGGGTTGCTGGGGATGTCTACCAATGGGTGAGGGCAACAGCCATTGCGGAAAACAGAGAAGTCGGGGTGGGCCTTGGAAGGCATCCTCATCCATCAGGTGGCAACTGACATGAACAGTGTGGTGAAGCGGGAAAACGAGAGGGAGGACCTCTGGGAGAGCCATCCGGAGCTGGGAAAAGGTGAACGGGTGGTAAGTCACAAAGTTACCAGAGCAGAGAAAGGGAGTAGGTTTGGTCAAGGGGCTTGAGAAGGAACAGAGTCATAGGAACAACAAATGTTTATGTGGAACTTCAAACTTGATCACTTGATCACTTGATTTGTGGAACTTCAAACACATTATATTAATAATTGCTTGTACAAACCATTGCATATGTCAGAAATCACGTTAGTAGCCATGTATATGAACAATATTTCCCTTAGAACATGTAGCCTAGCTAGCCTCGAAAGGTTCTTGGTGACTTGCATTGACAGCTTTTGTAAGCCAGGTCGGTCCACATACCTCAGTGATGCTCGCCTCCCTCTGATCTCTCCTGTGTCTTTCTGTTTCTTGGTCAGATTATTTTTTAGCTTTTTGAGTCACACCTGGTGACACTCAGGTGTTACTCCTGGCGGAGCTCGGGGGACCATATGGGATGCTAGGGATCGAACCCAGGTCAGTCGTGTGCAAGGCAAATGCCCTACTTGCTGTGCTATCGCTCTGGCCCCTCTTGGTCAGATTTCTATAACACCTGTTCCATATGCATATGGAAGACCTCATCCCTCCCCTCTTTCTTTGTTGTTTATTTTCCTTTTTTTCCGAGGGGATGGGTGGTTGGGCATTGGTGTCCAGGGCTTGCTCCTGGCTCTGTGCTCAGGAATCATTCCTGGCAGTGTTTGGTGTACCGTATGTGGTGCTGGAGATCAAACTTGGATTAGGGATGTGCAGAGCACGAGCCCTACCCATTGTACTATCTCTCTGGCCCCTCCCTTCTTTCTCATTTGCAGAACCTTGAGTTGTTTTTGGTGGCCACCAGTCTAGCAAGAGCAACGTTTTATGCTTCTATCAATGAAAGATGAACCAACAATGCCAGGTACTCAGAGTTTGGTTCTAACCAGGAGAAAAGAAAACAAAACCAATCTCTTCCATGGGAGTTTAATACAGACATTTTGGTACTTTGTAATCACTCGATCACTTGATCACTTGATATCCCGTTATTCATTGATTTGCTGAGCGGTGCTAGTAACATTTCCATTTGACCCTATCACGTGCCAGTGTAGCCCAATGGCATCTGCTTGCTTCAGGAATACGAAGAGCCTCAAACCGCTCATTCAGGGTCTTGACGAACAAGTCTGACCATCTTGTAGGTGGGTGGTCACATAATCTTTTGACATCCCGTGGGATCCAGTCGGTAATGGCTCTAGTCCAGCGGTCATCTCCAAATAACATTACATGTGTAGCCCAAGAAATTTTTGATTTGGGATATGGCTCAGAGCTAAAATGCCTACCTGTAGGCAGGAGGCCATGAATTTGGTCTTTGCTACCACCCCATATGCCAGTTGCAACCCCTGGCAACACAATAAAGCCTACAACCATTGGCACACAGTATTTGAGAATGTGTGATCCTTGGCCATTACAACGAAGGACACTGAGATCAAGGGGAAGGAATTGCAGTCTTGAGGGGTAGATTAGGAAGACATGAGGAGAACTCGGAGAATTTAGGAGCTGCAGCCCTGTGGAGCAGCCTCCCTGGCCGGGTGGAGGGGTCCCGAGTGGGACCCACAGGGCTAGACCCAGACTCTGTTGGAGGAGCCGGCTGTGGCTCCCTAGATGGCAGAGAAGTCACCAGGATCTGTGCTGGTGGAACTTTCTGGGAATCTGCCTCTTGGAATTTGCTGCAGTAATACCCTTGGAGGTGCTAGGAAAAGCTGTTCACAGGGAATTGTCTCCACGAAGATTCCACTAGCAAGTTGCCCCAGAGGGCATTGCTGGGGAAGCTGTTGGCCTCCGGGATTGGCAGAGAGCTGACCTGAGCAAGGCGTAGAGTGACCCTGCCTCAAGGAGGAAGGGTGGGCTCCTGTCAAGACCCCTTTGGCTTGCTTATCCACTTTTCACTTTTTTGGGGGTTATGTAGGGAGAGGGGAGAGAGAGAAGGAGAGACAAATGGGGAACGAGAGAAAGGGAGAGAGAGAAGACACTTGAGAGAACACGGGCTTCCCCAGAGTGGAGTGGGAGCCCAGTCCACATCCCTGCATTAGATTGAACATCCGCGTCTCAAGAGAGGAGACGTAGGCGACACTTGTGCTTGGGCACCACAAGCCCCCGGCAGCGGCTCATGGGCCGAACCCCACAGGGGCTCGGCAGCACAGACGTGTCCTTCCTTTGATCAACTTGGCTTTCATAGGGTTTCTCCCAACCTGCTCCATCCCCACATGGGGCCTTCTACCTAGGTTAGAGTTTATTGCTGGGGTGCTCTCCAAGGGGGAGAGTGGGAGCATTTGCTGTTCTTCTTGGTAGCCTTTGATCCTGCTGGAGCTTGTCTCTGAGGGGGTCCAGCCTTTATGGGCCTGTGCTGGCACCAAGTAAAAGTTTTATTGATTTAGGAACAGTGACAGCGAGTCTCGTGTTGGCTCATGGCCCTTCCAGGTTCTTTAATATTTTCAAGAATGAAAATATTAACTATGGTGGGTTCTAGCCCTGGCCCGCCACCCCAGCAGAGCCTTGCAACAAACCAGACGACCCCCCACTCCATGAGGGCCTCCATTTTCCACATCCGGTCTTCCCTCTCGTCAGAACTCCACCCAGCAGACCAGCCTGCCGCAAGCGGCCGCGCCGGTTCATCAATAAATGCTGGATTTTTAGATGACTATAAGAGTATGCTACCCGCACGGCAGAGCCTGGCAAGCTACCCGTGTTGTATTTGATATGCCAAATACCAGTAACAATTATAGACCCCATTCCCTTGATCTGATGGAATGGATTGAGGCTCTTTATGTTCCTGGAGCAAGCAGATGCCCTTGCACTCTACTAGCATGAGAAAGGACATATGAAGATGTTATTGGGGCCTGCTTGAGCAAATTGATGATGAACGGGAAGACAGTGATTCAGTGAAAATATTAAGTAATAAAGATGTAATATTGAGTAATAAATATGCTCAGAGTTAAATATAGAAAGGAGAAAAATGTATGGGAAAGCAGAAGAGAAAGAAAAGGAACTAGTTCATGTGGGAAGGAACTTAATATAGGACTAAGTTTCTATTTTTCACTTTTATCTTCTCTTTCCTCCTTCCTGGGACATAATCCTGGTGGCTGTAGCCACAGCAATCCTTTGTGAACATGAGGAAGAAGATTACACTCTCAGAATGATAGAGAAAAGTACTTGAAGGAGCCTGAACACCTGATGTCTTAGTGATGCTGCCCTATTTGCCCTATTAGTCACCTTGAATTTTATTTAAATATAACATCCTTAATATTGTATACATTTAAGATGTTCAACACATAACTTGATATAATTATATATTATGCAATGGTTACTCCAATAGAGATAGTGAACATATCTATCCCTTCCCATTTGTGTGTGGGATGAACATATTTTTATCTCTCTCTCTCTCTCTCTATCTATCTATCTATCTATCTATCTATCTATCTATCTATCTATCTATCTATCTATCTATCTATCTATCTATCTATCTATCTATCTATCTATCTATCTATCTATCTATCTATCTATCTATCTATCTATCTATCTATCTATCTATCTATCTATCTATCTATCTATCTATCTATCTATCTATCTATCTATCTTTTGGATATTTTTTGGTCACTCCCGGCAATGCTCAGGGGTTTCTCCTGGCTCTGCACTCAGGAATTACTCCTGGCAGTGCTCAGGGGACCATATGGGATGCCGGGATCGAACCCAGGCCCGCACAGGCCTGCTGCATGCAAGGCAAATGCCCTACCCACTGGGCTATCGCTCCGGTCCCCTTTTTTTGCTATTTTTACCAGCATCACACCTAGCAATGCTCAGGGGTTTCTCCTGGCTCTGCACTCAGGAATTACTACTGGCGGTGCTCAGGGAACCATATGGGATGCTGGAAATAGAACTCAGGTCGGTCTACCCTCTGAACTATTGCTCTGGCCCCAATATATATATATATATATATATATATATATATTTTTTTTTTTTTTTTTTTTTTGCTTTTTGGGTCATAATGCTCAGGGGTTTCTCCTGGCTCTGCACTCAGGAATTACTCCTGGCGGTGCTTCGGGGACCATATGGGATGCCGGGATCGAACCCGGGCCGGCACAGGCCGGCCGCGTGCAAGGCAAACGCCCTACCCGCTGGGCTATCACTCCGGCCCTTTTTGTTTATTATTTTCTTTGCTTTTTTGGGTCACACCTGGCAATGCTCAGGGGTTACTCTTCACTCTGCACTCGGGGAATTACTCCTGGTGGTACTTGGGGCACCATATGGGATCAAATCTGGGGCAGCTGCATGCAAGGCAAACGTTCTACCTGCTGTACTATAGCTCAGGCCCCCAAAATAATTAATGTAAGGTTTGCTCAGGACCAAATGGTGGTGGATTGATGAGACAGAGACATTCCTGCAATCAAAGATCTCCCTGTCCCCTGCCCTAAGACAGGACTTACCATCCCAGGCTTGGGAGCACTGCAGGCTGCCTTACATGTTTCCTTAACGGGTGTCCCCTCATAATGGTCTTTATTCCCTTCCAGCCCAAGACAACTAAAAATCCTACTTAGCCTCTCCCAGGGTGCGGCTCTACCCCAACCTCACCAGAGGTTGGTAGGGTCTGCCTGGAGTGCACCCCAAATTCTTCTGTTTCTTCATTTTACTTGTCTCTGTCCCTCTGTCTGTGCCCGGTCAGGTCCCTCCACCTGTCACTGAAGACACACACCTCAGCAAGTTTCCAACAGACTATGAAGCACTGTTGACTATTGTCATTCTGTATGTTAGGTCTGAAGAACTCACCTAAAGCTCGCTTGGCTTAAATTCGCCCTTTCCCCCTCCCTTCAATTCCTGGCTCTCTCCATTTCACTTTATTTCTGAGTTGGAATTTTAAAGATTCTGCATAGAATGAAATCTATTTTAAATGGCACAATTCTCATAAATTCACACAAAAATATTTTGTATTTTGTATAAAGCCTATATATGAAGTGCTCAACTTAAATACTGAGTAAAACTACAGTAAATAAGGAGTGGGGTCAGCAGAGTAGAGATGTCAGCCAAATGTGACCTTTGTAAATAAAGTTTTATTGGAACAGAACAAAACAGAGCACCCATTTGTTTACATATTGCCTACAGCTGCTTTTGTATTACAACTGGAGGTTGTGTAGGTGCGACTGACACCACACGGCTTTGCACAATCTAAATATTTATTACCTGGCATCTCGTAGAAATATTGCCAGCTCCTGATCCAGGAGACTGAGCCAGTTTGGCAAAATTAATGCTGTTGTCTAGGAAGATCAGACACCATAAGTCCTGTCTTTGCATATAAAAAAAGATGTGTCCAACTTGATAGAGATCAGCCCTTCAAGTCTTATTCCCTGTACCACACAGTGATGTTTTATGCATTTGTCTGTACGTCTGTAATATTTCACAGGAAACAGCACACAAGCAGAAGACGTTTAAGAGACTAAATAAAAGGAGAGGAAGGTTAAAGCAGATCGGTCTTGTGGAGGATCACACTCATCGCTCAGAACATAAGCAGCCGCCCCCATTCCAGTCCCTTCTCTAGGCCTCCTCTCCTGGACCACCTCCACAGGTGAAGCTGTCACCAAGTTTGCTGGACACTATCTTTGGTTGGTGACAGGTGAGTGGACTCAGCTTGTGCCCCTCTTGAACGTAAGAACAGTAGCGGGTTTAGGTCACTCCCAAGTCCACTTGATGCACTCAGCCCGGGAACAAACCCCTGCCATACTATTCTCAGAGGAGCTGCGGAATTTGATTTTTTGGGTTTTTTATTTCTTGGTCACACCCAGCAATGCTCAGAGGTTACTCCTGGCTCTGCACTCAGGAATTCATCCTGGTGGTGCTTGGGGGACCATATGGGATGCCAGGGATTGAACCCAGGGTGGCTGTGTGCAAGGCAAACACCCTACCTGCTGTGCTGTCGCTCCGTCCCCTGGAGCTAAGGAATTTGGGATGGGAAGAGATTCATCTTTTTAGGTCTAGAAAAAGACATGAAATTGGCTTCCATCCAGAGAAACCACGTACTTTGTCTTTGTCAGGGAAAACAGTCAGAGACAAGGCAGTGTAGATAATAGCAGAGAGGTTTATAAAGAGAGTATACAGCCGAGATGTGGCGCAAGTGATCTCCAGGGAGAATCGTGCACAGGGACCTGGGCTGGGAAGGACTGAGCTGTCTGGAGGGGAGGAGGATGTGGCAGGGGACTGAGGAGGATGATGGGATGGTGACAAAGCTTCTCATGCAAATAAGGCGACATGTCAGCTCATATGTTGTGTGCACTGTTAGCATCTAATCATGCAGTCAGGGGGATGTTAGTTCATATGTAATTTGGGCCTAATGAAGAGAAAAGCTAAATAGCTTCTGGGTTTTATCTACTGAGCACATGCCAGCAGCCTGCTGGAAGTGACTCTCAAAGCCCCCTTTGGCAGGAAGTTGGGGACCATGACATGTTCTGGGTTAGACTTAAAGGCCCCCTTCGTAGGTAAGATAGTCCTTTCGGTGTCTTAGACTAGTTTTCCCACGTGGCCTTTCCTACAAGAAGAAGGACAGAGACACGGAGTTCTGACCACAGATTCTGAACAACTCGATGAAGAAAGGATAGCTCTTTCAACAAAATATCTCAATTGGACTTATAAGCGGTGCGTGTGAGCAAACATGCACACACACTCACATGCACACACACACACACACGCACACAAATCTCAACCCAAACTGTACACTACAAAGAAAAAATAAGTTAAAAACAAATTATAGATCTAAATAGAAAATGAAAAATTATAAAAATTTTAGAAAAAGCAAGAGAAATATATTCATGACCAAGAGGTTGGCAAAAAGTGCTCAGACGTTATACTGAGCCACAAATGATAAATAATTGATAAACTGGACATCATTAAAGTCTTTAAAACTATGAAAAACCTGGTTAAGAAAATGAAATGACAAGTCATAATTTGGGAGACCTAAGAGGTTGTCTTCTTTTGATTTGACCCTAGAAACAAAGATAGCAAAGCCAAAAATGAACAGATGGGACAACAAATTAAAAAGATTTTGCATGACAAAAGAAGCAAGTTAAAATTGAAAAAATCACCCGTTAAATATCAGAAAATCTTTACACACAAATATCTCTATAAAGGGTTAATATACTATATATAAATCACTAACAAAGCTCAAGATAAAAATAACCCGATAACCCCATCCAAAAACAGGGAAATGAGATCCTTCAATTCTTTCTTTTTTTTGTTTTTGTTTTTGAGTCACACCTGGCAATGCTCAGGGTTACTGCAGGGGACCATATGGGATGCTGGATCTGCCGAGTGCAAGGCAAACACCCTACCAGCTGTACTATCTCTCCAGCCCCTTGATTCTTCAATTCTTCAAACCACAGCAATATTTTACATATATGATAATCCAACAAATAACCAAATCAACCAGAATGTGTGAAGAGAAAACCAACCAAAGTGGCATCTCTAATGAACCCATAATACAAATAATAAAACGATCCCATGGAAGGGCCTGGAAAAAATGAGAACTATTTTTGTTTGCTATCTTTGAAAAATAGTGCATTGCTTGCATACTGACTAAAGAGTATATTTATATGTATTAAGATTAGATAACAAAAAATTAAATAAATTTTGAATAATAAGAGCCAGTTTTCTTCACTGTATCACTGTATCACTGTCTTCCCGTTCATCATCGATTTGCTAGAGCGGGCACCAGTAACATCCCCATATGACATGTCTCATGCAAGTAGAGCCCAAGGACACCTGCTTGCTCCAGGAACATAAAGAGCCTCAAACCATTCCATCAGGTCATGGGAATGAGGTCTATAATTATTACTGGTATCTGGCATATCAAATACGACACGGGTAGCTTGCCAGGCTCTGTCGTGTGGGTAGCATACTCTTGCAGTCATCTCAAAATCCAGCATTTATTGATGAACCGGGCTGTGATAGGCTGGTCTGCTGGGGAAGTCCGATGTGGAAAAATGGAGGCCCTCATGGAGTGGGGGTTGTCTGGCTTATTGTGAGGCTCTGCTGGGGTGGCGGGCGAGGGGCTAGAACCTGCCATCCCTCCCGGGCTCCTCATGAGCGGCTGGGCACAGGGAGAACCAGTAGCAGCTCTGCCCCATGTCTGTGAGTCTCTCTTTCCCATTGGAAAAAAAAGTTAGAAGAGCTAGAAAACACCAAAGTGAGGAGGATTGGGATCTGAAATATCAGCCTATATTCTGAGATTTTAATTTTTTATTTGATTGATTGATTGCTTGATTGATTGCTTTTTGGGTCATACCCAGTGACACTCAGAAATTACTCCTGGCAGTGCCCAGGGGACTATATGGGATGCCGGGATCGAACCCAGGTCAGCCACATGCAAGGCCAACGCCCTCCCCACTGTGCTATGTCTCCGCCCCTGACTTTTAGTAAAGAGAGATGAGCCCAGAGCTACATGCCTATGTGCACACACGCATTCCTTCATCCATGTATGTTTTTCAGTCCTCTCAGCAGCAAGGAGCACACATAGATATCTAAAAACCCTGGTCATGGTTTCTAAACATCATTTCGTGATTTTTTACAAAAGAAAAATAACCCTAGAGTTTATTACAGAAATCATTTCCAGAGCTCGGACAGGGCAAGTAAAACACACCACACTGCCAGAAAGCAAGCAAACGTTCAGACGAACGAGTCTGGAGGGCAATCTGGAGTGAGTGTTCCTGGCTTCAAGCTGGAATTCCACAAGTAATAAAATAAAGATCAGGAGCCGGAGCGATAGCCCAGCATGTTTGCCTTGCACGCAGCCCGCCTATGCCGGCCTGGGTTCGATCCCGGCATCCCATATGGTCCCCTGAGCACCGCCAGGAGTGATTCCTGAGTGCAGAGTCAGGAGTAGACCCTGAGTACCCATACTCTCGCTGGGTATGACCCAAAAAGCAAAAAAAAAATATATATAAAATAAAATAGAATAAAGATCAGAAGATCACCCTGTTCTATCCCCTCCATCGTCATCCTCTCTAACCTACTATGTAATTAACTTATTATGCTTCTGTCTATTAGCTCGGACTCCCCACCGGACTATAAACTGGGCAGAGGTGGGTTTCAGGGTCTGCTGTGTTAATGGATGTGTTGCAAATACCGTAACCACAGCTGGTAGAGAGAATGGATTCAAACAAATGGGGAATGAGTGTTTTTTCTCTCCTCCCTACATAGACGGGGTAATGCAATGCTGCAACGGAGGAAGAAAAGAGAATTTTCCCAAATAATTAAGCACCCAAAGGGTAGCCAGCACCATCTGATTTTTCTGCTTCAGCACATCCAACACTCAAATGGGTGATCAGGGATGGTTCCCAGAGGGCTGAGTAGTCCCTTCTGAGGAAAGAACATATCAGCCTTGGATCTTGTCTACCCAGGGAAGGCTTTTGGAAGAGCTTCCTCTTTGCAGGCTATTTGGCAGGGCTGATGTTGTTTTGTAGAACTTAATGAGAAGTTCACTTGCGCATGGCTGATTTAAAGTCCGCTAACACCTCTGTCTTAGCTGAGATCTGATCTGTCAGTCTATGAGGTTGACTTTACGTGTCTGTTGTAGGGACCGAGGAAAGGAATCATGTTGAAGGTTGCCATAAAAGTGCACCGGCAAGTTAAACTACATGGCTTAAACTACAGCCTTGTATAGTCTCTCTCTATTAGGGAGGCAGAATGCTCAAGTGTCTAAAAAGCCTAGTTCCTTGTGAAATGTTTGGAGAACCCTTCCTTGGCTCTTAGATTCTGGCAGCCCTGAGTGAATGCTTCTGTGCTTACAAATCCATTCGTGCAACCCCCTGCGTCCATCTGCATGTGTATATTTCTGCTTTCTGCAAGGATGCCAGCCCTATTGGACCAGGGGCCACCTTAAGGATCTCATGTTAATTTGATGAGCTCTATCAAGATTCTCTCTCCAAAGAAGTCACATTTTGAGGTAATGAGGTTAGAAGTTTGGGGGGTGGGGTGGGAGTAAGATTTGCAACCAAATATTAAGGATGTCAGTCACTTGATCACTTGAATCCCGTTATTCATCGATTTGCTCAAGCGGGCGACAGTAACATTTCCATTGGACCCTATCACGTGCCAATGTAGCCCAATGGCATCTGGTTGATTCAGGAATATGAAGAGCCTCAAACCGTTCCTTCAGGGTCTTGACAAGGAAGTCTGACCATCTTGTAGGTGGGCGGCCACGTGATCTTTTGACATCCTGTGGGATCCAGTCAGTAACGGCTCTAGTCCAGCGGTTGTCTCCAAATCGCATTACATGTCCAGCCCATCTGATTGTCGATGCCTTGGCAAACAAGACAGCATCCCTGATTCTGGAATAGCGATGGAGGTCAGGACTCCGGATTCCTTCTCTCACTTGAGTGAGGCATGATATTCCAAGCATAGCTCTTTCAATTCCTCTCTGGGAGACCCGAATAGCATTCTCATCCTGTTTTTGTAGGGCCCAGGTCTCTGAGGCGTATGTTAATGCAGGGAGAACGGTGGAGTCAAAGAGATGTCCGGAGCCAGAGGTTCTTTGTCCTTTTAGCTATTTCTTCGATGCCTTTGAAGGCATTCCATGCCACTCTCTTCCTCCTGCACAGCTCAGGTTTTAGGTCATTCATCATATTGACTTCTCGACCTAGGGACACATAGTACCCCCTTCCAAGGATGTCAGTAACTTTCATTAATGGAATGGGAGAGTTAAAAGGAACTTTCCTCTAGAGACACTGTGCTCCCACATCCTTAAGCAGCCTAGAGCCTCCTGAGTAGGAAGTTGGTGAGGAGATACACTAGAATATTTGCGAAGGTGAAGCTGATCTCAGTACACTACATCGCCTGTCCCCATGGCGTTTTCCACTTGTTGGCCCTTCGGGTCTCTTCGTTTCCCATTACCATGGAGCTCCAGCAGCCTGACTTAACATTTCATGACTTACTGACTTTGAGAGAACCTTTTTGGAACCACAGCTTAAAGCCATCAGAAAGAGTGAGAACGGGGTGAGACATCTTTTTGGGGGTATCTGTGACCTGAACAGAAGTGATACAGAAATGGAAACCCAGTAACAGCACGAGGCCTCCCAAGCAGAGGCAAAGACATACAGGTATTTAGTTGCCAATTGACTGTAAATTGGAGGCGCTGTGTGATCTGGGCCTGGGGCAGTGTGCAGCTGGGGAGAAGACTGGATATTAGATTAAGTGGCAAGAGACTTCAAATCGGATCACCCCATACATACTCAGTGCCTGACTCAGGCCTGAGTTGTGATAGAAAGATGTATTTTGATCCATATCCTGCCCTCAAGGAAATTTTAATCTACTTAGGGGCATTAGACATAAAATTCAGGAGAAGTGATAGGACAAAATGTTTAAATAAAATTCACAATATCCGATTTATTGCCAGATGAATTATAGTGATAATAGCAAGTTTTAAGAATTCTGAGCCAGGAAGTTACTTGGCTATTCTTGTTACAGATGAATGTGGATTTATATATATATATATATATATATATATATATATATATATATATATATATATATATATATATATATATATATATATAAAATATATTTATTTTGCTGGAGGAAAGGAAGGGTTAATTGAGCAGTGCAAATCAATGAAACTAAAAAGCACCATTTTTAAAGTCTATTTTTAAAGAGATCGACAAAATTGATAAACCATTAGCTACACTAGGAAAAAAAATGAGGCAAAATGAAAAACAAAAGGTGGAAATTATAACTGATGGCCTGGAAATTGGAAAGATGATTAAGACTACAATGAATAACTATATGCTGACAAATCGTATAAGCTGGAAGAAACGGTTTTATTCCTAGAAACATACAACCTAACAAAATTGAATCATGAAGAATGAGAAAATATGAGCATATTTCCTATTCTTACATAATGTAACATGATTATAATAAATATTAATATTATATTAAGGATATTGAATCAGTAATAAAAATTCCAACAAGGAAAATCCCATTATCATATGGCTTAACAGGGAAGTCTACCAACAATTTAAAGAACTTAAATTAAGTTGGGGACATAGAGCATTAACCTTGTGCTTATGGCATCCTAGTTTTGATCTCCTGAACCACAAAAATAAAATAAAATAAATAATATAAAATTTTCTTAAACTCTTACAAAAATATTTAAGAGGCAGAAACATTTCCGAGGTTAGTTTATGATACCAATGTTACTCTAATGCTAAAGTGGCATAAAAAAGACAATTATAGGTTAATATACCTGGTGACTATAAAAGCAAAAATCCTTGGAAAAGTACTAGAAATAAGATTCAACTGTCACCATAACCAAGAGGGATTTATTCTTGGGATGCAAGGATAAGCCAGTCTATACAAGTCACACATCATATTAGTAGAATGAAGGATAAAAACTCAAGACGATATCAATACACGCAGAAAAGCATTTGATGAGATTCAAAAACACTACTCAACACTTGGAAGTAGAAATAGAAAGTAGAGGAAAACAATAAAATATTTTTGACATATTTAGTGGTGAAATACAGAAAGCTTTTTCTTTTATTATTAGGAAAAAAAACAGTGCCCATTGTCACTACTTTTTAAAATGTAACCCTGGGCCGGAGTGATAGCTCAGCGGGTAGGGTGTTTGCCTTGCACGCGGCCGGCCCATACCGGCCTGGGTTCGATCCCGGCATCCCATATGGTCCCCCGAGCACCGCCGGGAGTAATTCCTGAGTGCAGAGCCAGGAGAAACCCCTGAGCATCGCTGGGTGTGACCTGAAAAGCAAAAAAAAAAAAAAAAATTTAAAATGTAACCCTGACAATTCTAGTATTGCAATTAGGTAATAAAAATAATATCCAGTGTTCATATCACAGATGATATGATTTTTTATGCTTAGAACCCTAACCCTTTCACAATAGTTCTAACTAACAAGCAAACAGCAACATAGCAGAATGCAAAATCAACGGACAAATGCTGCCATAATTCTATACTGTAAAAATGAGCTAACTTAAAAGAGAATTAAGAGAATAAGTTATTCACAACAGCATCATAAAGAGTAAGTTATATAGGAATACACTTAATAAAGGAAGTGGAAGACTTGTTTACTACAGAATACTACTGAAAGAAATTAGATAACACATTGTCTCTGGTGGCCCCGCCCAGGAGCTGCCCTGGGGCCATCAGCCATAGCATGAAGAGCCTCACAAGAGGCTGGGGAGGCTGGAACTCGGCTCACCCCGGGCCCAGCTGACTATGGGGCCCCCAGGAGGGCAGATGGGTTTTGGGAGTGGGCCCGTCACCTCTGGGGGTCCCGAAGCAGCCGGATGAGACTCGCCCATCGCACTAGCCACCATTTTCGCTGTCCAGACGCTGGGAAACTGCCTCACAACCAGATTAACAGAGCAAAACCAGTTTGAGCCCAGGTCCATTAAAATAGTGGAAACAGTAAAAAAAAATTAGATAACACAGATAAATGTGTTTTTCCAAATGTGTCTAGTCCATTATCCCATGTTAATGGATTAGAAGACAATATTGCTAAAATTTTTACTCAAAACCCTGTATGGGTCCAGTGTAATCCCTATCAAAATACAAATTACTGTTTTTAGAAATAAAAAATCCTATAATTAGTCTGAAAACACAAATGATTCCAGATGATTCAAACAATCTTGGGAAAGAAGCACTATACTAGTGATCTCCTTATTCCCTGAGTTCAAAAACATATTTTAAAGCTATAGTTATCAGAACAGCATTGCACTGGCATTTATTGATGGAAGAAAACAGAGAAATAAATTTGTATATATAAGGTTAAATGATCTTCAATACGGGCACCAAGACAACCCAGTGGGGACAGCAAAGCTTCTTCTAGAAATGATACTGGGAAAACTGGATTTTTCAGATGCGAAAGAAACTGAACCATTTATCTTACACTATACACAATGATTGACTAAAGGTGGATTAAATAATTCAATGTGGGCCTGGAGATAATACAGTAGATAGACACTTGCCTTGCATGTGGCTGACCCAGACAATCTCTGACATCATATATGGTTCCTAGAGCGCTGCCAGGAGTGGTCTCTGAACACAGAGCAGGCGTAAGTTGTGAGCACTGTTGGGTGTGGCTTCTCCAAAAACAAGCAAACAAACCAAAGAGATTTAAATGTAAGACCTGAAATGATAAAACTCAGAGTAAACAGGAAAAACCTCATACTATGGGTCTTGGTTTCTTAGCTATAGGATCAAAGGCACATGCAACAAGAGAAAAAAGTAGGCAGGTAAGACTACATTAAAAACAAAAACCTTCTGCTCCATCAAGAAAATGGTCGCTATAGTGAAAGACAGTCTGCTCAAGGGGAGATGATATCTGCAAACTCCCTATGTGATAAGAAAATATATAAAGGAATCCTCCAACCAGCTACGCAGAAAAGAACCTAAACAATCCACATGGAAGAGGGTAATGGACTTGACTAAACCTTTTCCAAAAGAAGTTGTTACATGTAAAAAGGCTTATCATTAATTATCAGGGAAATGCAGATGAAAAGCACAACGTTATGATAGAAGGAAGAGGAGGAGGAGGAGAAAAGGAAGAGGAGGAAGAAGGAGGAGGAAGAGGAAGAGGAAAAGGAGGAGAAGAGGAAGAGGAAGAGGAGAAAGAAGAAGGAGGAGGAAGAGGAAGAGGAAAAGAAGAGGAAGAGGAAGAGGAAGAAGAAAGAGGAGGAAAGGAGGAGAAGGAGGAGGAGGAGGAGAAAAAAGAAGAAGAAACGAGAAAGTAACAAATATCAGTGAGGAGGCAGAAAACTGGGAAACCTCCTATGTGTGGCTGGGAATGTGAATTGGTGCAGTCCCATGGAAAAACAGAACAGGTTTCTTCAAAAAATTGTAAACAGATCTAACATATGTCCTAGTAATATCCTTTTCTGAGTATTTCTTCCAAAGAATTGAAAACAGGACTTCAAAGGTATATTTAAACTCCCCGGTTCGCTGCAGCATTGTTCATGATGTCCAGAGCTAAAAACGTCCCTGAATTTCCACTGGTGAATAATTGTATGTAGCATTTGTGTGCAATTGGAAATCCTTCAGCCTAAGAAAGAAGAGAATCCTGCACCAACACATGAAGCAGTACCGAGGCCATTAGGCGGGGCAGAATACACTATATGCAGTGCATTCTACACTATAGAATACACTGTGCATGAAGAATACACTATATGCAGTGCATTCTACACTATAGAATACACTGTACGCAGAAGAATACACTATATGCAGTGAATTCTACACTATAGAATACACCATATGCAGAAGAATACACTATATGCAGTGAGATTCTACACTATAGAATACACCATATGCAGAAGAATACACTATATGCAGTGCATTCTACACTATAGAATACACCATATGCAGAAGAATACACTATATGCAGTGCATTCTACACTATAGAATACACCATATGCAGAACAAGTACTACAGGGCCTCTCTTCCTGGCCGGCTCCCCAGTAGCGAGGCCAGGAAAAGGAGAAGAGGATGACTGATTGTGGGGATCCGCTGTGGAAATCAGGAATTTTAGCCCAATGGGGCTGAGTCAGCCAGTGCAAGACAGGAACGTTGAAAGCTCTGTTCTGCAACCACGTACGTGCCGAAAACAAAGCCGCGGCATCGGCTTAAAAACATTCTGGGAGTAGATTTCAGGTCAGGCCGTTTTAAGCCTCCTAAAAACCAGTTTTTAGGAGCTGACTGAAAATATGCATTACCATTTCAAAGTTGTTTACAAACCTGAACAGGACACTCCTGGAACACCGTGGTAGGGACTTGGGAGAGAAGCCCAACGCCCTCCTCGCATCTACAAAAGCCGATGACAGCCCCAGCAATTTATACGTATGTTCTCATTGATCTTGTAAGTCTCTAACAACAATCTTCTGATTGCTCCAGCTGCCATCTGTACCCCCCTACATGCTTCTGCAGTGCACCCATCCCCCACTCTCAGCGCCTAAAAGGAGAAGAGGCTAATTCTGTTGTGAACGCATGAGAGCTTTGCTGCATGACGTCATTCAGGGACTCAGGCTGTGAGATGCTCTGAAGCCATCGTTGGTCTCACGTTGTCCATGAACAGCTGGGAGAGAGTGTGGGTAAGGACAAGAGAGAATGAGGGTGGGGGGGTGGTGTTTGTGGCCCATCCTGGAGGGGTGTGTCTTGCTGGAGGGCGTGTTTCATTGGAGGGCGTGTCTCACTGGAGGCGTGTCTCACTGGGGGCGTGTCTCACCAGAGGGGCGTGTTTCATTGGAGGGGGCCTGTCTCACTGGAGGGCGTGTCTCACCGGAGGGCGTGTCTCACCGGATGGGCGTGCCTCACTGGAGGGCGTGTATCACCGAGGGGAGTGTATCACTGGAGGGGCGTGTCTCACTGGGGGCGTGTCTTACTGGGACCCACTTCCGTTTGCAGAAACTCAGCACATGGACACATCTTACTGAGAGGGGCTGTGTGCTGGGAAGAGAAAGGGGTGCCAGATACCTATCTGGACAGAGGTGACCACATCTACTTCTTTAATCAGAAGAAATCAGGCTCAGTTATGCCCTAGATCACACAGTGAGTGAAGAGAAGCCAAGGGTAGTTGATGGGGCAAAAACAATGATGCAGGGCAGAGAGAGAGGCTGGACGCTTGGCTCATACATGGTTGACCTGGATCAGATCCCTGGCACTGTATAGGTCTCCTGAGCTCTGCTGGAACGGTGCTAAGTGCAGAGCCAGGAGTAAGCCCTGCGCATTGCTGGTGTGACCACCCCCCCACCGAGCAAAAACACATGTGTACATGGAGTCTCTGAAGCTGATCATGCCAGCAAAGCACCCCAGGCATCAGCGAGAGCTGCTTGCGAAGGCGGCGGGAGCGCAGGGAGCGCCGAGAGCCCCCAGCCTGGTATTTCTTTCTGATTTAATTTTTTTTTTATTATTCCCCCCCAAATATTATTACACCACTTTTGACATACAATTGAAAGATGCTCATGTAGAGTCTTGGTTCTACAGTGTTCCAACACCCATCCCTCCACCCAAACCCATCTCCTATCACCAATGTCCCCACCTCCCTCCCCCTCCCACACCTCAACTACTTGGCGGGTTCTGAATGTCATTTCTCTCCTCTTTATCTCTCCATCCCGCCAAACTTTCCTGCTCTTTGTGGAATGCAGTGCATTAAAAGACATTACTGTCTCCACTATTTTAATGGACCGCGCGGCCACAAGTGGCTGCGCAACCTGGGCTCGAACTGGTTTTGCTCTGTTAATCTGGTCGTGAGGCAGTTTCCCAGCGTGCGGACAGTGAAAATGGTGGCTAGTGTGATGGGCGAGTCTCATGCGGCTGCTTCCGGGACCCCCCAGAGGTGACGGGCCCACTCCCAAAACCCGTCTGCCCTCCTGGGGGTCCCATATTCAGCTGGGTCCGGGCGAGCCGAGTTCCAGCCTCCCCAGCTGCTTGTGAGGCTCTTCATGCTATGACTGGTGGCCCGAGGGCAGCTCCTGGGCGGGGCCACCACCAGCCTGGTATTTCTGCCAATGGCCTGCACAAGGGCCCCAGGGAGCTCACTTGAGGGGCGAGGAAAGGCTTCTCCAAAGGAAGTCCAGCGTCCCGCCCCTGCCTTCTCTAGTGGTCCCAGGTGGGGAACAGTTTTCTTCTGGCCCTTAAAGCTCCATCTGTTCCACTGTGTTTTACAACCAGTGCTCCTCTGAGGGCCGGGGAGGCAGGCCCCCTGCGGAGCGGCTGTGGGGGCGCCGGATTTATACCCCAAACTCCTGGAGGTGGGATTATAGCTTCGCCATCTGATCCAGGTACAGTCCCCACCACACCCCAACTCTTTCACCCACCCACCCACCCCTGTCTCTGCAAATGCAGTTAGTCTAAGGGAACCAGGCTTGAAATAAGGGGCCGGGTTGGAATTTCAGGAGGGTCTGGACCAGAGCCAGCGAGGAGCCCTGATGCTGGGCAGCGTGGACACTGACACGACATTCCTTATGCTGGGCAGTGTGGACACTAACATCTAGACTCAGGAAGTCTCACAAGGGCAGTAGGGGTGGGGATGGGGGCTGTGACTGGGGTGGTCTGGCCTGACCGGGCCATAGAGGACAGATTTCAAGTGACAATGGCCCCGTGGTTACTGTTTGAGGCCAGAAATTTGCCCAGTCACAAGAGAAAGTGGCACACAGAAGACCCCTGGTGAAGTCTGGGGGTGTACAGGCTGCACTTCTGGTTGTAAGTTTGAGGGTCTCCAAAACTTCTGGTAACTTCCGTGATTCACTCGGAGGATTCAGGAATGCTGTTACGTTTCTGGTTACAGCAGGAGAAAGGAAGAGTTTGATGCAAATCTGGGGCCAGAGCGAAAGGACGGCAAGTAGGTGTTTGACTTCGGTGTGGCCAACCTGGGTTTGGGACCCGGTATCCCGCCCTGAGAAATGCCGTGAGTAAGACCTGGGTGCGGAACCCTGAGACCTCACAGGGTGTGCTCCAAAACAAACAAACAAAAAGAAAAAGGAAAGAAAGAAAATCGTTCAAGGGATGTGGTCTGAAGCGCAGAGACGAGGGACGCTCTGAACCCAGAGTGTCCACTGACCGTCTTGGGGTCCGGGCCATCATGTGTGACAATGAACCTGGAGTTGCCCCCACCTGGGAAAGCCCCCAGGCTCTTCTGTCTGGAGCTGTTTCTGGAGCCTGTGGGGGGCCCAATGGAGATCCAGGTGACCTGTGTGACCCCCCCACTCTATGGCGACACCGAGGTGAGGTCCTGTTCCCCAGGTGGGCACAGTCACTCTTGTTAGTGGACAGCCAGGGGCTAGACAGGGCCACCACGCCGACAGGGAGCCTTCGCCTTGAGCAAGGTTCACTCCACTATCTCAGCTCTCCGTGAGCCCCCTCTGCTGCGGGCTCTGGGGGTCACCTCAGAGGGACAGGTGTGGAGAGAAGAGATTCAATCCTCTCCCATTGCTAACTGATTGCACAAGTATATCTTTGAGAGATGGAATTTGGGGATAGTTCAAGAAGTAGAGCCTTGCATGTGTGAAGTTCCGAGTTTCCCGAGACCCCAGCACCACGTGGTACAGTTCTGGGGCCCCAGAGCTTCTAGGCTGAGTTCAGACCTGGCACTGTATGTTCCCCTGAGTACTGCAGAGAGTCTATGTGAACTGCTAGGTATAGCTCAAAAATACCCCCTTAAAAGTTCTGGGCGGCCCCCGAAGCGATGGCACAGCGGGTAGAGCATTTGTCTTGCATACGGCTGACCTGGGTTCAATCCCCGGCACCCCATATGGTCCCCTGAGCACTGTCAGGAGTAATTCCTGAGTGCAGAGCCAGGAGTAACCCTTGAGCATTACCGGGTGTGATCCCCCCAAAAAAACTAAAAATAAAAGTTCTGGGGTGAAGGCATTTCATAAAATCTTAAAAGTCCATAAACAAACATGTAATCAACATTTGGATATAAAAGCAATCTTTTTGTGCTGTTTGGGTTTTTAAATTTTTTTTTTGCAACAAAACACTTCTTAGGAAATATTAAACTAGTGAGGAAAGAGTTTATGCAAAAAAAAAAAGTTTAAATCTTTTGTTTTTTTTTTTTTTTGGGTCATACCCGACGATGCTCAGGGGTTACTCCTGGCTTTTTGCTCAGGAATTACTCCTGGCAGTGCTCGGGGGACCTTATGGGATACCGGGATCGAACCCGGTTGGCCGTGTGCAAGGCAAAACTCTTTTGTTTTTTTCTAAAGCTCCCAAGTGTGAGTTAGATTTGGTTTCAATGTCCTGACTCTCTACTCAGGTCAAAGGTCAGTCCTGGGCACATATGCAGCACCCAGGGGTCCCCTAAGGAACCGTCTCCTGGCTGCAAGCACTGGTGTCATTTTCAATCCACAGAAACCTGAGTGTTTGTGTCATTATTATCGTTTCTTTTTGCGAACTCTAAAGCTAGGTCTGTAAAATCAGTTCAACTTTTTTTTTTGTATTATATGATTCCACTAGATGATTCCACGAACTGCTACAGTTAAAACGATCAAGGTTTTCTGCAGCAGAGAAATAATGTTTTAATTTTATTTTCTAATTCTGGTATACGTTTACCGATAAAGAATTACTGTTTAAAACAATAAGCGATGCATGGATAGAGCTAGTCACTGAAACACGCTTGACCGGGCGAGAGCTCAACTGCGCTGGAGACGGAGTCGAGCTGCCAAGGGTTGAGAAGCTGCTAAAAGACGCAACAAGCCCAAGTGTGAGGAGCCGAGAGGGGCCTGTTCTGGTCCTTAGTAATTAGCTTCTAAATAAACTAATAAACTGCCCATCGCCTCGTCTCAGCAGCTCTTCTGGGGAGCCCCGACAAAGACAAGTGGTCATCAGACGTGCTCTGTCCATGTCTGCTCCAGGCACCCCAGAAGCTTTGCATGGACCTGCAGAGGGCTCCAGATACCCTCCGGGGGCATCTGGCAGCTGACTCTGACAGGAGAGGGAGGGGCCCAGACAAGTCCACTGGGATCGGTGCTTTGCACCCTGCCCCAGGCTACTGCCCATGCTGCAGGACTGGGATGGGATCCGGCTGCCTCTCCTGTCCTTTACTGGGGCCTGAAACCGTGCTCAGTTAGCCCTCCTGGCCACTGGATCATGAGTACCCATTATGGCTAAATAAACTCTTGCCACGGGTTCCCTAATATCATCATTATCACAACCCCGGGACCAGCTACTGTGATTATCATCTGGATCTCGTAGATGAGGTTCTTTTTGAGGAAAAGGGACCCCCTCTGACATCACTGAGTGGTTATTACTGAGTTCTTTGCCCTTCCACACCAGGCCTGGACGATGGGGCAGTGAAGACAGGGCAAGAGGAGGGAGGGGATGACGCCATAGTCCGGTGACAGCACAGCGCTTCTCGTGGAATGGTTCTGTCACGCGGGTAAATGGGTCTATTCCCTGTGAATTATCTATAAGCCAGCAGCTCCATCCATCTGCTCATTAGCACATTAAAAAAATCAAATAAGCCTTCTGATTCCCAGTCCCCAGGGGGCCCATGCCATAACTTGGAAAAGACTCTTTATTAAGTCTAATCAAAGGCTCGCTGTTCAGTAATTAGAAATCATGGCCTCATCCTCCAGGCTTGGGGCCCATAACAACAGTTGGATAAGCTTTTTGATTTGGGTTGGACCCAAATCCTAGATGGAGCCATTTCCTCTTAATTCCCACCTGTTGCGGTGGGATAAAGCAGTAGGGGGAGATTCATGTCTGCAACCAGCAAGAAGTGAGGGAGCCCCCCCACGACTGATTGAACCCCAAGACTGAGGACAACAGGTGCTTTTGAGACATGAGTCAGGAACAGAGCTGGATGGGGAGCAGAATTCCTTGTTTCTCTTTGATGCGTTTCCATGATAACTTATCAGAAAATAGAGGCTGTGCTAGAGGCCACCATATGGGTTGCTACCTGAAGCTCCCATAGGCAGAAAGAACCATACCAGATAGCTCCTTCATGGATCCAGCAGCAAATATTTATTGATGCCCTACTAAGGGTCAATGGTGTGCTTGGCAGCTGTCTCCGAGGGGAATAGAAACATATGGCGTCCCTCAACTCAAGCACTCACAAGCCAGTGGGGTGGAGAGGGTGAAGTCTGAGCCAGAGAGCAGGTGCTTGGACTGGCTGGAAGGGGGCCGGGAGGGCAGAGCAGAGCAGAGACGTGTTGTCCTTCCCAAACCTCTGGAACTCTGTGATGCCTCAGAAACGCACTTTGCTGATCCAGCGGTCGCTTCCAAACTCCCTTCTGCCTCCTCGGCCTCAATCTTTCAAGTACTGGACATTGGCGCCCAAGGACAGGAAGTCCTAGGAGACAGGATAGAACAGGATGGTGAAGAGGCCCTCTAGCCCAAGGCAGCGCATCTCAGCTTTCAAGGGAGGGTCACATCTCGGAAACACGAGCTCTGCTGGAAACCAGGACAGTGCATAAATCGACAGCCCTCCAGCATTCCCAAGGTCTCCATAAAACACAGCGTTTGCCAACTACCTTCTCTAAGGTAGCAATTTATCTGTCATTTCCCAAGCTGCTGCTTCCTGGCAGGCCTCATAAATGTCTGTTGTGTCGCCTAAATGTTCTCTCCTTGGCACGCAGAGCAAAATCTGAGCTCGGTGCTTCCAAGTGATGGAAACACTCCTGAATTTTCATCACTTGGGGTGGGGATTTTCCAACTTAAGGCACAGTCAGATTTGGGCCCCTCAATGATCCATCCCCTGCCTTGGCTGGCAGAAAAATGGACAGACTTGACCTCAGAACACTAATGAATTTGATCAGCTGCTACAGAGCTTCAATCTTTTCCCAGGGGCCAGACTCAGCGAGGAGGTTTCAGAGTTGGCCTTTGCTCTTTGTAGAGCCCGATTGGCTTGGGTCACACCCATTTTTGCAAAGGACAAAATAGGCCAATTTTATGACGTGTCATCACTTGTTGCTTTGAATGATGATGTGGTGAATCCTTGGAAACATCAACATTACATAGGTGTTGACTATCATCTTTAGGCTCAGGGACTTTGGATTTGTTTGTTTATGGCCGCACCAAGCCTGTGGTGCCTGAAGCTTACTCTACTCTTGGTTCTGATTTTATAGATCATTCCTGATAGTGCTGGGTAGAACTGGGTTCGGGTCCATGCAAGGTAAGTGTCTTACCCACTGTACTATCACTCTGGTGCCTAGATATTTGTATTTATTTACTTATTCCTCCAGGTCTGGCTGTATGGGAGGGTTTATTCCTGGTTCTGTGCTCAGGATAATTCTTAGAGATGCTCTGGGTATGTGGGGTGGGTTATCAAACCTGGGTCAGTGGCATGCAAGGCAAGCACCCTAACTGCTCAACTATCTATCTCTCTGGCCCTGTTTTTCCTATGTCTGACACACTCTGCTACTCTTCACCCTTCCACTTGTATCACTTGTCTTCCTGTTGTTCACTGATTTTCTCGAGTGGGCACCAATAGCATCTTCACCCTTTAGCAGCTGTAATTTACAGATTCTAATGACACCAATAACATCTTATTTAAAGTTCACAAGCTCTTCCACCTGAGAGAGAGGCTATTTTGATAGAAAACATGAATTGTGGGCATGGAGGGGCCATAAAATGCTTAATCCAGAAGGTCTATATAAAACCAGACCTATTGTACTATAGTAGTCAAGAAAATGGCAGCCATCTAAAGGATGCCTCAGGATTTCTCATGGGGCAGAGGTTAGGCTGCATCAAACCTAAGAGATGATGCCCAATTTAACAAGGAAGAAAGAAAACAGGTCATGAGTGTTGGTAATGCAATGTTTCCAAACAGCCAAAAAGTGTTTTAAACGTTTTAAGGGGAAAAGGGTTGACTCAATGGAGAGACCCAAAATTCAAACTCAGGGAGTATTAAAGTCATAGGCTTATGAATAATTTCCAAAACTGTATATAATAAAGTGATATCTTGTTTAAATATGTATTATAAATACAACTCTGGCACTTAAGGATGCAGAAGGAGACTCATGATTCATAAGCTTGTTTGTTTTGAAGGCTTTGAAAATAATTCCATGAACACCTTGAACCTGCCATCAGTTGAAGACTAGACACTTACTACTAGCCAAGAGGCACCAATATGCTTTTCTTTTTATTCTGCCCTAGGAAATCGCGATCTTGAATTTTGTGTTCATCCCACACTGCTTTTGGATATAATCTCTACATTCACACACTCACATACACATAGGACTATGAATGGCATTATTTGAACTATTCCTTTGGTTAGTTTTCCTATTCCAGTTAAAATTTCTAACAAAGATGATAATTTTGTGTAGCTGAGATTTTTCACTGCTGTATAATATTTCACTGAATAAATACATTATAATAAAAGATCTAGAAGAATAGAAAGTACTTATAAAGGTCTTTATAAGATTTTGAAAGTCTTATAAAGACTTGTTGAAAAGTCTGATAGTATTCTTAGAATGAGCTAGTTTGGGGCCAGAGTGATAGTACAGTGGGTAGAGTCTTGCATACAGCCAGCCTGGGTTTAACCCCCAGTACCCTATATGACTCCCCATCCTTGCCAGTAATAATTCCTGAGCACTGCTAGGTGTGGCTCTCCCTCCCCCCAAAAAAGAAAAAGGGAAAAAGAATGATCTGATCTTGCCCCCCAGGCTCCCCAGGGTTAGGGGTGGGAGACGGTGGCACAGCTGTATTGTAGTGGGCTGCACGTGGCTTCCAAAGCACCTGTGGGTGCTTTATGGTGTCTGATGGTGCATGGAGCAGCCCACTCAGGCCAGGCGGTGTCAGAGGCAGGACGAGAGTGACTCCCAGCTACCCAGAGGGAACCTCTGGCCCTGGAAAGTTCACCCACTCCTCCCCAACCCCTCAGGCACCCCTGAGCCCTCTCACCTTGTGGATCTGAAGAACAAGGTCGTTGAGCTGGATGTGGCTGAGCAGAGGGAGGGGGAAACCTTCTGCCAACTTCTCTGGAGGTTGAAGCACAGTGGATAGAGATTTGTTAACAAATAACAATGCCCATCGACTTTATTCCTGACCCAGGAGTTGGGGCTCTGCATGGTACTGCACGGAGGAGGCAGCAGGCACGGGCCAGCAGGCCCTTTGCATCAGAGGTTGTGGGTACCCACTCTGCCCCCTGCCTTTCCCTTTCTCTATTGCAGCAGAGGAAGTGGGGCCTCCCGGACATAGGATAAAAATCTTCACGCTTCATGTTTGGACTCTGAGCCTGCAATTGGCCAGAGTTAAAGGTGGGATCCTTGGTGTCCTCCACATTAAGTCACGTGCCAATTCAGGCACTTCGTGAGTTCCTCCTCTCCTGGGAGGATTCCTATGCTGCAAAGAGCTGCCTCGTAACAACCCTCTTTAGAGACCTCAAGGGAAACAAGGCTGATTCCCATCTCACAGAAAATTCCCATCTCACAGAAAATCAGTGGTGCGCAGAGAAGTGAAGGGACCGGTCCAAGGCCACGTGTTCTGCAGAGGAACCCTGGTCCCCAACTCTGCTGTTTTCTTGCTGCCAAGAAGCAGCATCTACTTCTTAACTTGGAAGTATCCACCACGCATTCTTACCATTGACCTTGGGATAGAGGGTGTTGAGAATGTAGTAGTTGAGCATCGCCTCCAAAAAACTCCACCTGGCAGGGAACAGGAGGTTGTAGGGTCCACTGTGGCCACATGTACCTTTGAGTCCACCAACAAACCCCACACAGAAAATAGCGGTAGGACAGTCTGTATGGCTCATATCAGAGGCTCTAAAACAATGGTTTACAGGTAGCTATTGACTATTTCAAAGGACACAGATTGAAGAACTGCACAAGAACACACAGTAAGGTCTTCTACCAGTCTCACTTCATAAATAAATCTCGAAAGACATCAAAAAGCTGCAGTTAATCTCAGACCTGTGCAAGGCTGAACAGACTTGAATACACTGCAGGGTCCACCCAAACAGAGCCCCTGGCAGCTATTTGATCCCATAATCCAAAACCGCCACCACATGGTGGCGCCCAGATGGACTCCACCCTCTAGAGACAGACCTCACCAATATATTAACCTGCTGAAAATTAAGGTATGTGGGTTTTGTTTGAAGTCTCCAGACTTTCTCAGGGTGGGGCTGGGCTCCCTCCCTCCACCTCCCTCTACTCCTAGAAGCACCAGCAGTCACTTCCATGAACCAACTTGGATACTACCATGGAAGCTCTGCCAGTGGCCTTGCTTCAGAGACCCATAAATAAATCTTGAAAGAGATAAAAATGCCGCAATAAATCTTTGGCCTGCATATAACTGAATAATCTAGGGGCACATTGGAGAGGGTGGGTTAGTCTGATGGCCCCCTCTCCCAAACAGAGCCCCAGTAGCTGCATGCTGCTATATCTAAAATAGTTGCCATATTCCCAACCGGACTCCACTATCTCAAGACAGACCTCATTGAGAAATTAATCTGGGAAAATTCCAGTATGTGGGTTTTGGGACTGAAGTGTCCAGGCTTCTCTTGGAGTCGGATGAGCCTACCTCCCCCCACCTCCCTGTACTTCTGGAAGCCCTGACAGTCACATCCACACCCAAAAGCTGCCACACAATTAAAAAGCTACCCAGCTGTACCATCTAGATAAAAATACTGAATTCCCTGAACAAAACTTGATGACCTCCTTGTACTTGCACAAAAGGAAAGAGAGAGACACAGAGGAGAGAGAGAGCAGACAGAGACAGAGAGACAGAGAGAGACAGAGACAGAGAGACAGAAAGAGATGGAAAAGATAGAGGCAGGGAGAGAGAAGAAAAGTTCTTAAGACAGAGGCAGGCTGGTGGGGGTAATGGTGGGGGTGGTGGGAGGGAAACAGGGACATTGGTGGTGGGAAATATATACTGGTGTAGGGAATGGGTGTTGGATATTGTAGGACTGAAACCCAATCACGAACTGCTTTGTAGTGGTCTATCACACGGTGATTCAATAAAAAATTAAAAAATAAACAAACCACACAGCCACTGGCTCCCTGAAGGAGGACATCAAAGTTAGACTTCGCTTTATCGTTGGTATTAACTCTTTTCTCTAAGTATGAGATGAACTGCCTCAATGACTTGTGCTTTCTTCCATTTGTGTTGTATATTGTCCATCCCTGGGATCAAATGCTGGTCACCTACATACAAGGCACTAGTTTCGTTGCTGAGTCACATCCCTAGGCCCTTCAGTTATTTGTATAGGCTGGAGCGAGAGCACTGTGGGTAGGGCTCTTCCTTTACATGAGGCTGACCCAAGTTCCATCCCCAGCATCACAGATGATCCCCAAGCACCGTCTGGAGTGATCCCTGAGCAGAGTCAGGAGTAAGCCTTGAACTCTGCCAAGTATGTCCCCGAAACAAAGCAAAAATAAATAAATAAAATACAATAAATTACTTTTGTAATTTAAAAACTTTTTTTTACTGTTTTTACTGGTTTTGGCATATTGAATACATGTGGGACAGCTTGCCAGTCTCTGCCGTGTGGGCAGTATACTCTCAGTAGCTTGCCGAGCTCTCTGAGAGGTGTGGGTAGAATATTCTTGGTAATTTACAGATGACCCTGAACAAGCGGTTTGAGACTCTTCGTATTCCTGGAGCATGCAGATGCCATTGGGCTACACTGGCACGTAATAGGGACAAATGGAAACGTTACTGGCGCCCGTTCGAAGCAAATTGATGAATAATGGGACGTCAACTGATCAAGTGATGAAGTGAATTTAAAAAAATGTAATCAGAACAGACATGTGGGAAGCAGGGATGTGTCTCTAGTAGTGGAATAAATGCCTCCCACATGAAAGGACCTGGGCTTGATCCCTGGCACCCACGCCCCCCCTCC
The DNA here is from genome assembly GCA_021461705.1 of Cryptotis parvus. Taxonomy (NCBI): domain Eukaryota; kingdom Metazoa; phylum Chordata; class Mammalia; order Eulipotyphla; family Soricidae; genus Cryptotis; species Cryptotis parvus. Next base: position 180,439 of record JAJIBD010031133.1, on the reverse strand, counting down.
CCAGCCCAGTAGGCACATTTTCGTGAATCTTTTTGCTATTTTGCTTTTGGGTCACACTTGGGCAAGGTTGCGGCTGATCGCTGTGCTTGGCATGGTTCTCTTGCCTAAGCCAATGCAGAGCACTCTGGGGACGCTCCATTCCTGTCTTACTCCTGCACCTCTGGGCTTCCAGGAGCGTGGGTGAAACCCACATTTGGCTGATAGGTCTTGTCCAATTTACGGATATCATGGTTGGCTCAAGAATGGGCATGCGGGACCAGAGAGATGGTACAGTGGGCACCTGCCTTGCAAGTAGCTGAGCTGGGTTTGACCCCCAGCACCACATATAGTCCCGTGGGCCCTGCCAGGAATGTTCCCTGAGCACAGAGCCAAGAGTAAGCTCTGAGCACCACTGGGTGAGGCCCCAAACCAACCAAACAAAATAAGTGACAAGGTGAATCCAATGAGAGCTAGCAGATGAATTTTGTATATATTATTTTAAATGAAATGAGGCATGAAGAACTAGCACAGAGTCAAGTGTTGGGGACCCTCATCTGAGACAGATGCATCACTACCTGTAGTCCTATGAACCATAAGTGTGTTTCTGAAGGACCATGCGTCCTTCAGGGCCCCATCAGCACTGTATGTTCTGGGGCATTCTGGAACACGTTGCACTGAGTCAACCTGCCTGGTCAGCTGGGTTAGATGGTCTGTCTTGAAAACGTGTGGTTATGGGTTCAATCCCTGCTACTCCCACATGCACAAAGCACCACCCGGGCAGCTCTGCAACTTGAGCCAGCAGCTCTGCTGCCTGCCATCCCCTCCTCCCGTGTGTCACAGTGATTTCTGGTCAGAGCAGGTGTGTGTAAGCAATGCAACAAAGGGGTGTGAGCCCAGAGTGCCAAACAACAGAAATATGTGCAAGTAGAGCCAGGAAAATCAGCACACACGTGAGCACTGCAGTGTCCCTTGGTGAGCCCGAACACAAGCATGTAGGTGAGCATCTCCAAGAGAGGGTGACCCCCAGTGAGCCCCACTGAACACCAGTGGCCAGGTGTGCCAGAGCTGTGACCGCGGCCCAGCCAGTACCACAGCCAGGGAGCTGTGAGATCCCAATCACAGCAGCCTCATTAACAGTGAGGCAACGGTAGGGAATAGAAAAATGAAATGATTATTTGGTTTTGTTTTGGGACAACACATTACGAGACAACACAGAGAGCTGGGGGGCTATTGCCAACGCACTGGGGACTCTGCAGTACCATGAATTGAATGCAGCTAGTGCCTCCTGCACTTAAAATATATGCTCCAGTCCTTTGAGCCATCTCCCCGTCCTGGAGAAGGGCTCTCGGTACACTACCCTGGATGCAGCGATGTTTGAAGTCTTGTGGTTTTCATGTTTGTTTCCAGTTATATGAACTCCTACATTCCTTCTATTGGCACGGTGTGCTCTGGTTGGAGTTTATTCTTTGCAGTTAACAGAATTCTGCACAGTACACAAGACTCTAACATATATTATCTTCTACAGGGGGCATAAATGTTCCTTGGTCCTGTTTTCTTGACGGAAGCGCCTGTATTTCTCAAGGCCAGAGAGAAATACTTTTTGTTTTGTTTTGCTTCCCATAGGTGCTATCGTCAGGCCTAACCAACATTAATGCCCAAATCTATTCATAAATGAAAGCAACTTACATTAAATGCTCCAACGCTGGATTCTTTCAGCTCCAGCTGTATCCTATAACAAACAGGAGAGGACTCAGATATCTGGGTGCTGCACCCACAACCAACCCAAGAGAAGCAGGGTGCGCTAGCAAGGAGGAAGGCTCAGAGCCGGGATGGGGTGGGAGTGAGGAAGGTGATTGGGGAACCAGCATGACACAGGGAGGAAGCGTGGTCGAGAAAAGAGCTCTGGAGTGTGCTGTCATTTCAGACCGTCAGTATGCCTAAAGTTCATATTTGGGGGAAAAAGGCAGTGTTAGGAAAAAACTTCAGAAATCGAGAAGTAGTAATGAGGGGTAGAAAGAAAGGAAGTTAGTGGGACAGGACTAATGAGGCCAAAGAACCAGAGAGACTGGAATAAAGTTTAAGTTTCTATTCCAGATTGCATCCCCCTTCCCTACGTTCACAGGAAACGTCACCAATCCTGACCTCAATCAACCTCTCAGTAGAAAGCTGGTTAGTATTTGGTGAGCCCAGCAGAGCGCCCCACCCCCACCCCAGTGGCAGGAGGCTGACTTACTTTCCTGGCTTCAGGAACCCAGTGATCTTGCTATTGTTGACAGTCAACATGGCGGAGATATTAGTTGCCTGAAAATACAGTAGGAAGAAAGAGATCTAAAATAAGGGAGGCAAAAATTAGTAAACCCCAGTCCCTGAGAACAGACGACTGGATAAAGACACTATGGTACATCTATACAATGGAATACTACGCAGCCACCGGAAAAGCGAAGTAGTGAAGTTTTCTTATAAATGGATAGACATGGAGAGTATCATGCTGACTGAAAAAAGTCAAAAGGAGAGAGACAGACATAGAATGATTGCACATGTCTGTGGGATATAAAACAGAGTAATATGAGACTGATCCCTGAGGGCAGTGAAAATAAACGTGAAGAGAACTTGTCCACGAATAGATGCTTGCCACCGAGGAAGGATGGGAGGAGGGCTGTTAGGATACAGAAGGGATCAGTATGACAATGATAGTTGTAAAAGATCACTCTGGGCAAGAACTGAGTGCTGGAAGTAGGTAAGGGATATACATGATAATCTCTGAGTACCTGTATTACAAGCCATAGTGCCCCAAAGAGGAGAGAGAGAGAGAGAGAGAGAGAGAGAGAGAGAGAGAGAGAGAGGAAGACTGGGGTGAGGATGGGAGGTCAGATAAGGAGGACAATGGGAGAGAAACTAGGGACATTGGTGGTGGGAAATGTACACTGGCGAAGAGATGGTGATGGAACATTGTATGACTGAAACCCAATCATGAACAACTTCGTAACTGCATATCTCATGATGATTTAATTAAAATAAATACATCAATCAATCAATCAATCAATAAATGAGTGAATAAGTCTGGCCTGAGTTTGATCCCTGGCACCCCATATGGTCCTCCAAGTCCTACCAGGAGTGATCCCTTAGTGTGGACCAGGAGTATGACCAGTGGTGGGACCAAAAAATAAACAAACAAACAAAAGGACATGGAGATGCTAAAAGAAAACATGAACGGGGAGATCAGGGATGAGGGCAGAAAAGAAAGGCTGCCCAGAGGAACCAATATTCAAATTCAAATATGAAGGAATTAATCAGGTAGTGAGTTGGGGGAAAGGCAGCAGGAAAGGGGAACAGCGCCTGCAAAGGCTCTGAGCCTCACCACAGCCAGCCGGAAGACAGGCTCCTTGACGGAGCTGGGCTGCAGCACAAAAGCTTCAATCTCCATCTGTGGCACCAAAGACAGATTTCCAGGACTGAGGTTCAGGATCGGGGTGGAGGCCATGCCTCCCTGGAGCTCCAAGTTCATGTTGGGGTACTTCCTGGCTAACTGGGGGCAGAATGAAGAAATGGTAAGATCTCCTGGGAGGGCTGGGAGGGTGTCCTACAAAGCTCCTCTGGTTAAAGGGAGATTGCTTTAGGTTTTGTCTTAGGGTCACTCCTGGGCTGCTCAGGGGCTGCTCCTGACGTGTATTGGGGATCACTCAAAATTGTATTTGCCTCTGAGTCCCCACTCCATAGCTGATGCTATTGATAAGGGTCCCTTCCGTGAGACACGCTGGCTGCTGATCTCTGGTATTCTCCCATGTCCCTGGTCAGACACTGACAGCCTGTGGTTGCACTGGGCTTATTGCTCCGGACTCTGAAGGGAAGGGGAATCTTATACCAGCAGCGGTCTCTCACCGGTGACCTCCCTTCCACTTTCTAAGTCTTGGCCAAGCTGAGAAGAGCATAGAGGTTCTAAAGAAACCCACCCTGCAGGATAGGGGCTTTGTTCTGCCCCCGTTTGGTAAGGGAAGGCTTACCCGAGGGCGAAGGCACGGAAGGACTTGGTGGTCAGTCTGATGTTTGAGCTGGGAGGAATCTGCAGAGAGACACAGACGTTTTAGGGTGCCCCCACTGGTGCAGAAGGCTTAAAGAGCGGCGGAAGTGTGTTTGAGACTGTCGCCTGTGATGCCTGTAGTAAATGTGCCATGGTGTCTGAATATGCAGGGTTCTGGCTGCTCTCCCGGGCTGTAGGTGAATTTTGAGCACACTTAGAGGGTCTGCAAGGTAAGACAGGCAGGCACGTATACCTAGGTCTGGACTTACAGCTGCATGGTCTCAGGTCAGTCCCTGTAGCACCAAGGTCAGGAAAGGAATCCACCATCCCAACACTATGCCCTTGACAACCACCTTAGCAACAGACTCTTTCCTAGGTAGAAGCCCCACATGGGGGCAGCTTGAGGAAATCCCTGTGAAAGCCGCCTTGAGCAAAGGATGGGTGCGCACACGTTGCCGAGCCCATGTGCTGCTTGTGCCCACATGAGCCAGCACATGTGGTGCCTGAACACATGTATCACCCTCATCTCCCCCTCTCGAGATGTGTACAGGGGCTCTCTCCACCTTTGGAAAGCCCGTATTCTCTCTTGAGTAAGTTTCTCTCTCTTTCTCTCTCTCTCTTTCCCTCCCTCCCCTTCCTCAAAACCTCCAAATAAAATCTGTTTTTTACTTATTGCTCACCTCCTCCTATATTCTTTTTTTTGCTTTTTTTTTTGGGTCACACCCGGCGATGCTCAGGGTTTCTCCTGGCTCTGCACTCAGGAATTACTCCTGGCAGTGCTCGGGGACCATATGGGATGCCGGGATCGAACCCAGGCTGGCACAGGCCGGCCGCGTGTAAGGCAAACGCCCTACCCGCTGGGCTATCGCCCGGCCCCGTCCTATATTCTTTTTCTGAGAGATAAAGACAAGAACCTGCAAGACTTGAGCAAGCTGGACTCGGAATGGCAGAGATAGGTCAGGAGAAAGTGACCTTCGCTCTCCTCCCCGCCTCACATAAGCCACGCTATGGGGGCCCACCGACTTCAAAAGGAGAGAATGATTTGCTCTGTACATTCACTGGAAGCCTCTGACTTACTCTGTACACTCACTGGAAGCCTCTGACTTAACATCAAAGCAAAGGGAATCATCTAAGTCAGACTCGGTACTTTCCCTGTTGCCCTGAGGCTGTTCTTGAGCCCTCTGCTATGATAAGGAGAAACAGTCCTTGGAAGCCAGACATCCCAAAGGAAGTGGACAGAGGGACCCACTATCATATTGGGCATTCATGAGACAATATGCCCCTTGAGACAATTGTTTCAGAGCTGAGGGTTAGGAGCGTTTATCTCTTTTTCACCAGGAATCACCCAATTCAAAAACAACACGAACAATCACAAATAAAGTGACTTTGGCTACAAGAAAGCTCCCAACACCAACAACCAAAAAGACATATGGGCACAATGTCATCATCATTTACCAGCGAGAATGCAAATCAGAATTGGGATAACGGGTCTACTCTGGGGTAGGCGACAGAGTCAAACACAGACCAGAAAGTCACAAAGTTTTACCCAGTTTCATGGGAGAAAAAAACTTTGACTCAGGGCTTCCCAGAAGTCAAGGAGAAAAGGGAAATTGTACTAATTTGTATTCTTTCCTGGTCTTCATCTTTTCCCCTCAGTCACAAGTTGCGATTTCATGAATATAAATGAGAAGGAAAGAGATAAAGGAAAACAAGCACCGTTGTCCTTTGTGTTGTTCCGTGACATACCTTGTCATCCGTGATGGTGAAGTTGAGGTGACCTGCCTTGTCATACGCCAGGCTGGCGGTGTTGAAGACGTAATCAGAGATGGTGAAGTAGACCATTCGGTCGTGTTCCTCAGGAAAGCTCATGGCAGGCGCAAGGAAGGGAACTGGGGTGTGGTGACCAGGGTTAAAGAACTCTCCCCTGACAAGAGAAAGAACTTTTCAGTCTGTCCAGGCCTAGCCAGGTAGACTCTAGACAGCCGGATATGAGGTTACGGCCAGCGACACTGCTTGAAACTCTACCTTTAGAGATTTTTTCCTTTGAGTCAAAGCGTTCTGCATCCATATTCCTGAATGAGAAGTCTCCCCCATCTTTGGTAGATGAAACCCTGGGACTGAGCGGCCTGGTCTTCTGCAGCACCTGGGGCCAGCCCTGACTGACCTCGCCTGTATCTAAGGCTCTGAGGTATCTGAGGGAAGGACTGGGCAGTGGAAGTTTCTAGGCCTGGGTTGTCTCTGGACACGCTCCTCCCCCTCACCCCATCTTATCCTGCCCTTAACAGCTTAAAACCTGGGGGAGATAAAGAGAGAGGCCGGCAGGGACACGGGAGACCCCCAGAGAGGGCTGGCCTTGAGGCATCGCCAACACAGATTCCCCCTGCTCCCCAGAACTCTGGTGTGTGGGACCCTCACCTTAAACATCACATCCAGAGCCTGGTCTGTGGCCTGAGGCGCTCCATTAGGCTGTAATCGATACTGGTGAAACTGTCGATTTCTGCTGTGACTGTGGAGTAGGGACAAGGAAATGGAGAAGGGATGAGACCCCCTACACCCTGCTCTGTCTTCAGAGCCCCCTGGCTCTCTGTTTCCACGCAGCTCAGCCCCCCAAGGGAAGCCATTTTTCCAGAGTGATATGCGCCACCTGGGGTCCCAGGGGGTTTTACACACACACACACACACACACACACACACACACACACGGAAAGAAGAACCTAAGCCTGGTAGCCCCCTCCAGACCCAGAGATTTCACATCAACTCAGGTTGTGTTTTTGAGGAAAGAAACCTTGATTGAACACAGACTACGTGAACTGTGAAGGCGAGGTGTGTCTCAGGCCCACGCCTCCCTCCAAAGCCCTGGAGGATTGTGGGTTCTGTGATTTAAGCACCGAGTCATCAGCGCCTGTGGGGACCTCCACTAAAGATACAGTGAGTGGGGCGGGAACTGGGTGCCAAGCAGGAGAGTGTGTCTGACAATTTGTTAGTGTCTATCCCTGTCAACTCTCTCTCTCTCTCTCTCTCTCTCTCTCTCTCTCTGGCTTTTTTGGGCCACACCCAGCGAAGCTCAGGGGTTACTACTTGCTCTGCACTCAGGAATTACTGCCACAGTGCTCGGGACCATCTGGGATACTGGGGATTGGACGTGGGGTGGGCCCTGTGCAAGGCGAACGCCCGCCCATTGTGCTAAGGCTCCAGCCCCATCCCTCCCAACCCTAAGTGCACACCCTGGATTCTGGGCCTTCACAGGCAGGTTGTCTGATAGACGCACTAATATGTGTGAGGGAGGAGGACCTGTGGGAGCCTCCTGCCCCCTATTGGCAGTAGCAAAGGACATTAGTGAAGACAAGTCCAGGTGATAGAGATCCACAGCCATTAAACGGAGTCACTCCGGGGCCGGAGTGATAGCCCAGCCGGTAGGGGCGTTTGCCTTGCACGCGGCCAGCTCATGCCGGCCTGGGTTCGATCCCTGGCATCCCATATGGTCCCCCGAGCACCGCGGGAGTAATTCCCTGAGTGTAGAGCCAGGAGTAACCCCTGAGCATTGCCAGGTGTGACCCAAAAAAAAGCAAAAAAGAAAAATGGAGTTACTTTGGGCGGAGTGAGAGCACAGTGGGGAGGGCAATTCCTTTGCAGGAGGCCAGCCTGGGTTCAGTCCTTGGCATCCCATATGGTCCCCGAGCACCACCAGGAGTAATTCCTGAGTGCAGAGCCAGGAGTAACCCCTGAGCATCGCTGGGTGTGACCCAAAGCAAAAACAACAACAACAAAACTACCGAAAAATGGAGTCACTTTGGAACTGGTAAGACCTGACAAGTCCCTCCTGGGAGCCGCATCGTCAGCTTTTAGGTCCTCAGCCATACACTCAAATCCGTGTGTACTAGCGTGTTCACAGAGACGTTTCCCACAATGGGCTACAACAGAAGCTTCCTACACAACCTTCACTGGAGGCTGAGTAAACAAATGCTTCCACAGAGGTGCTTCCAAGCAAACAGGATGAATTCAATCACCACACACACACAATGCTGTAAATCACCACACACACAATGTTGCACAATCACCACACATGCACATCACTGCACAATCACCACACACATACAACACTGCACAATCACCACACACACACAATGCTGCACAACCACCACACACACAATGCTGTACAATCACCACACACACAATTTACACAATCACCATACACACAATGCTGCACAGTCACCACATGCATACAACACTGCACAATCACCACACACAATGCTGCACAATCACCACATACACAATGCTCCACAATCACCATACATACAATGCTACACAATCACTACACACAATGCTGCACAATCACCACACACAATGCACAATCATCACACACAACACTGCACAATTGGGGCCGGAGCGATAGCCCAGCGGGTAGGGTGTTTGCCTTGCACGCCGCCGGCCCATGCCAGCCAGGGTTCAATCCCCGGCATCCCATATGGTCCCCTGAGCACCACCAGGAGTGATTCCTGAGTGAAGAGCCAGGAGAAACCCCTGAGCATCGTCGGTGTGACCCAAGAAGCAAAAAAAAAAAAAAAAAAAACCCACTGTACAATCATCACACACAACACTGCAAATCACCGCACACACACAATGCTACACAATCACCACACACACAATGCTGCACAATCACCACATGCACACAACACACCCAATGCTGTACAATCACCACTCACAATGCTACACAATCACCATAAACACAATGCAGCACAATCAGCACATTCACACAACACTGCACAATCACCACACAAAAAATGCTTCACAATCACCACACACAACACTACACAATCACCACACACACAACGCTGTACAATCACCACATGTGCACAAGACTGCACAATCACTACACACACACGTAACACTGCAGCTTGACTACATTCTTCAGCTTCTGATAAGAGATTCTGAATCCTGCACGGTTCCATTTATGTCCAAAGTACAAAACCAATGTCTGCTGTCAGAGGTTGGGGAGTGGTGGGGAGTGACCGGTGGAGGCTGGAATGGCCTGAAAGACCATGGACGGTCTGTGGGTCTGTGTTCTGGCTCAGGCTCTGGTTACAAGCATGGCTCAGTTTGTGAACTGATTTTCTCTGTATTGAGGGTTTGGCTACTTTTCTATATATGGAAGCTTCAACGAAAAGTTTTATGAGAAGAATTGCAATGTATAAGTACTGACAGAATATTCTCCAGGACACAAAACAAACTTTAACAAATTTGAGAAGACTGAAATCACTCCACGTATCTCTTCTAACACAGTGGTATGAAATGAGAACTCAACATGAAGAAGGAAGCTAAAAAGTTTGCAATTATGTAAAAATTTGTGCATCCCTGACAACAAATAGGTTAAAATTATCAAAAGGGAACTTGTCCCCCCTACATTTCAAAACAGAGATGCAAAATAGCTAAAGCGAAGGGAGACTGCAAAATAGTTGTTCTAACATGGAAATTAATGGGGATAAATGACTGTATTAAGGTAAAGCTAAGATTGCTAATCTAAGCAACATGTATTATACTTTAAAAAATGGAAAAAAGAGAAAAGAACTAAGTCCAAAATTAGTAGAAGGAAGGAAGTAAAAAATTAAAGCAGAAACTAATGAAATAGAGAACAGAAAAACAAAGATCAACAAAATGGAGCTTTTAAAGAATAAGCAAAACTGAGAAAAATTCAGCTAGACTAAGGAAAGAAGAGAGAAGACATAAGTAAAACCAGAAACTGAAAAAGAGAGATTATGGGGTTGGAGTTAGAGCTCAGCGGGAGGGCGTTTGCCTTGCACACGGCCAACCCGGGTTCGATCCCTAGCATCCCATATGGTCCCTGAGCACTGCCAGGAGTAATTGCTGAGTGCAGAGCCAGTAGTAACCCCTGAGCATTGCTGGGTGTGATCCCCCAAAAAGAGATTATAACGGATACCACAGAAATACACAGGATTATGAGAATGCTAGGGGTAACTACATGTTAACCAATTGTATAACCTAGAAGAAATGTACTATTCTTAAAAAAGCATGATTTATCAACACTGAATCAAGAATAGAAACCATGAACAAAGCAATAGAAAGGGAGACTGAAGCACCAATGAAAAACACCCAGTAAAGAATAACCCAGAATCACATGGTTTCACTCACATTTTCAGGAGAATTGATGCCAAATCCTTGTAAACTCTTCCAAAACACGAAAGCAAAAAGAATACTCCCAAACTATCTTCAAGATTGGCATTACCCTGATACCAAAGCCAGTCTGATATCAGAAACCAGGTGAAAGCAAAGCTACAGACCAGTGTCCTCCATAAGTAAAGATGAAAAAATCTTAACCAACTCCCAGCGCTCACAATTCAAAAATAAACACTTAAAAGATCATATTCTGTGACTGCATTCATTTGTGGAATATAAAAAAGTATGAGACTAATATCCAAGGTCAGGCAAGCAAAACAGAAACCTGAGGACATTCCAATGGTTGGAATCTATTACAAGTATGTGGGGGACAGAGGGTAGGTAAGATAGAGAAGGGACCATTTTTATTTATAAAATAAAATAATGGTGTTATTATTTAAAATGAGTTTTATTATTAGGACCAGTCAATAATAGTTGGAAATGGTAATACTAGACTAGAACTGAGCATTGAAAGTAGGTAAGGGATATACATAATAACCTTTCAGAGTCTGTATTGCAGTGGAGAGAGAGAGAAAGAGAGAGAGAAAGAGAGAGAGAGAGAGAGAGAGAAGAAAACTGTCTGCCATAGAGGCAGGTTCGGGGATGCTGGAGGGAGACCAGGGACAGTGGTGTTGGGAAATGTGCACTGGTGGAGGAATGGGTGCTGGAACACTGTATGACGGAAACCCAGTCATGAACAGCTTTGTAATTGTCTAACATCATAGTGGTAAAGAGTAAATCAATATTTTGGTGTTAGAGCAACAGTATAGTGGTAGGGTGTTTTCCCTGCATGCAACTAACCTGAGTTCAGTCCCCAGCAGCCCAGATAGTCTCCTGAGCACCTCAGCACAGATCCTTCAGTAAGCCCTGGCACTGCCAAATGTGACCCTCTCCCTCAAAAAGTAAACAAACAAACTAACAAACAAAAGAAAATTATATTCCTACAATTGCAGCCATCCTCAAGACTGGACTCCACTGCTCTGATGAACCCATGAGTGAATCCGTTGAAAACTCAGGTATGTGGTTTCTGTAACTGGAGTTCTCCAGGCTTTCTCTGAATTGGGATGGGTCCCTATCCCTATCTCCCTGTTCTTTGGAAGGCCTGGTGGTTGCACCCATGAACTGCCTTAGGGGCCAAAGCAATCTCACCCATCGGCCATGATCCAGAGACTATCTATAAATCTCGAAAGAGACCCATAAATGGCAGAGATGGGTCTATTTTGCCATACTGAACACAGGGGTCCCAGAAGGGGATGGATTTTGGGAAACCCATCCCAACAGAGCCCATCAGCCAAAAAATCCTCCACACTCCACAATAGTGTCCATGCTCAAGGAGTTGCAATCTCTGAAATTTCTGTGGCATGTGACCACAAAGGTGCTCAACTTCTCAAACTCTAGTATCACATCACATCTTAATAGATGTACGTATAAGGCACCCAAGAACAAAATACATAGTCACAATGCCTATTCTGTAACAATATATCAGCAACTTCTTATACAAAGGTTTAATGACCCAATGGATTTTTGTGAGATTTAACAATCCTCATTAACTTTCTTCTAAGACTATATTTCTTGATTTAGCAAATTAAATTTACCACATTTAGCAAATTAGCTCTAACAAGCATTATAAAATAATTGTCTTTTTTAGAACAAACTCAAGCAGTGGTTGTGAAAATTTCAAATAATTGTTGTCCATAGTTGCAAAGGTGATGGGTTTGGGGTTGAGTACTGAATATTTGTAAGAAATTAACATGAACATTTTGTTAAAAAATTGAGTAGAAACCACTACATTTAATAAGTTCAATAAGAGAGAGTGATAATACAGATGATCCAATGTGCATGTAACAAGCCAGTGAAGGTGTCACGACTTTATCAGTACCATTCTGAGATATATGTTGTAATAAGCAATATAATTAGTGCCTGCTAAGGGAGCAGGCACGGGGATGGGGGGGTGGGTGGGAAATGAGGGTCTTTGGTGGCAGTAAGGGCACACTGGTGGTGGGACTGGTGTTGGAATATTGAATATTTGAAACAACTGTACTGTGAACAATTTTGTAAGTCATGGCTTTTAAATAAATAATATTTTTAAAAGAATTATATTCCTTGATCAAGTGGGATTTATCCATGGGATGGAAGAATGGTCCAATATAAGTAAATCAATAAATGTAGCACACCATTTGAATAGAATAAATAGACTATGACCAACAAAGCTAAACTCATTAAATAACTGATCGGAAGAGACATTTTCCTAAGGAAGACATATCAATGGCCAAAAGGCACATGAAAAGATGCTGAACATCACTAATCACCAGGGAAAAGCCAATCTAAGCCACAACAAGATATTGTCGCATACCTACTAAACATCTACCATGAAAAACTAAAAACCTGAGAAAATGTCATTGAAGATACAGAGAAAAGGGAAGGGTCGTGAACTGCTGGTGGGATTGTAAGTTGGTGGACTGCAGCTATAGTGGAAAAGAGTGGGAAATTCATCAAAAAAATTAAACATAGAACTACCCTGTGATGCAGCAATACTACTTCTGGTTATGCCTCGCAAGGAAGTCAATCCAGGATGTTGAAGAGTCATCTACTCTCATGAGCATGAAACATTATTCACAACAGTCAAGATAGGGAAGTATCAGAATCTTGAGTCAACCAATGAAAGGGGCAGATGGAAATACACAGAATAAAATATCCAGCTATGAGAAAGAAGGACATTCTGACAACTGTGACAATAAGAATGATGCATTATATTAAGAGAAGCAAGTCAGAGAGAGAGAGAGAGAGAGAGAGAGAGAGAGAGAGAGAGAGAGAGAGAAGAACTAGCTGGTGCCATTTATATGTATAATATTAAAAAGTTGAAGCAGAGTTGAACAGAGGAGTAAATGGGGAGGTCATGGGGAAAGCTACGAACTTTCTTGATGAAGATTCAATCTGGGGGGTCTCATAGGCAGCATGTTAGTAGCATCGGCATTGTTTTATGGACTTGAAAGAGCAGATCTCAAATGTTCTCAGCACAGAAAGAGAGCTAGAAGATGAGATAGAGATATCAGATGATACTGTAATCACATAAGTAACACATAAGTGGATTAGATCAGCATAGTCAATACTTTTAACTTATTGCTATATGTTAACCTACGTCTCCATCAAGCTGGGAAAATAGTCAATATTTTAAGATTTGAAAAAAGCGTGATTTTTGTTCAAATGTCTACATGTACAGATACAAGAGGTCATGCCCAATCTCTGTAGACTGGCATTTGTTCACAATTATGCACCACATTAAAAGGACGATAGGTGTGAATTCTTACCCCAATATCTGTACATATAGACATCGATGAAAGCAAACACTCTACCTTTGAAGAAAACTGGAGGCCAAAGAGGAACTCCTATTTTTTACCGGCACAATGTTTCATGCAGAATGCATGTTCTCACACACCATCTGGGAGTGGGGCGGGGTTCTACCTGGCAGCGTTTGGAGATAAGGCTGTAGATCAGAGGTCACTGACTTCTGGACCATTTCGCAAATCTGGAAAATAACAGGAGACAGAGCCCAGGTGAGTTCCGGGCTCTGGTCTGAAGAGACTCCCAGTGATTCCAGCGCCGTGACCATGTCAGTGATTCAGCAGACACTGGCGAGGGCTGCTCTTGTGCCAGGAGCTGAGCAGACAGAGGAGAAAACGGCCCCATTTGACCTTTGAAAGTGGCTCTTAGGGGCAATGCGAGAGGGCTTGGGCGAGGGGGGAGAGGGGCCGGCTGGCAGCCCGGCCTGGCCCTCTGTCTGGTCTAGATTTTTCTTTGAGGAACACTCTGGTCTCCAGAGTTGAGAGATGAAGAGCAGATCTAGGGGGCCGGGACGGAGCTCGAGCTACAGCATCTGCTCCAGGAGGTGAGACCGGGGGTGCCCTGTCCCGCATCTGCCCTCCAGGACGCATCACTCAGGAAGAGCCACACACATCACAGCATAATCGTGCATTCAGCTGCCGGCCGGGATGGGTCGCACCGAGGAAGTTGCCCCTGCTTCTCCTGAAATGTGTCTGCTCAAGCTGGTTTGCTCGATTTGCTGTTGTGCTCTCTGCAACTATTTATTCGGTAAACCAGAGATATGACGGAGACAAGAATTGCTTCCACAAGCACGTAAGTGCTTTGGAAGGACTGCAACTTAAACTTCGAAGGCTGTTCTGTTCAGTGTGGACAAGAGCATCTTAGGAGGAAGAAGTCACGCACACCCAGCAGGACCTGCCCCCACGGCTTTGCAAATGCTTTTAGGGCCTCACTGCGCTTACTCAGAGCTGAGCTGGGATTTGCACAAGCTTTGTGCTTGCGCAAGAGAGAGTGGTGCTGACCACAGACCAGTTCTGGGACCTCTGTCAAGAGGGGGCACACAAATTCACATCTGCTGCCTCTGAAAACACTTGGGTTGTTATGTCAGCAGTGTGTGTGTGTGTGTGTGTATGTGTGTGTGGAGTCCTCACTTTCAATAGTTTTTTTTAATTAACCAGCCACTGTCTGTGGGGCTGACAGACCCACATGCCCACAGAGAATAAGGAGCCTTCAGGAGCTGGGGGCCGAGGGCTGTGGCCTCCAGGAGGCCACAGATGACCACACGTGGCTCTGTTCAAGGGCTGCTCTTCTAAGGACAAGCTAAAGGCAGGGCAGAGATCAGGCAAAGGGGTGAGGGAAAGGGCTTTGCAGGGGGCAGTGCAGGCGGGGGGAAAATCCTTTTTGATTTTAGTAGGTTTTGGGTCACACTTGGCAGTGCTCATGACTTACTTCTGTACTCAGGGGTCACTCCTAGAAGAGCTTGGGGGCACATATGGGGTGTTGGTGACCCAACCCAGGTTGGCTGCGTGCAAGGCAAGTGCCTTACCTGGTGTACTATCTTTCCAGCCTCAGGGACAAATCTTAACTCCCTCTTTGCAGCAAGCCCTGCTCTGGGGAGAGAAATTTGCCGGTGGAGAGCTGCGAGCCTACAAAGATGCCCAGGGATGACTTAGGGGAAAGAATGTCGGCTTTATAAGTGTGAGGCCCTGAGTTTGATCCCCGGTGCTGCCCACATGCTCTTAGTGAGGCGCAGGGGCTGCTGCTGTCTCCAGCCAGTTTCATACGCAATCAGGCATGTGCAAGTGGCCCAGGCAGAGTGGGGAAGCCCAGTGGCGCGGCTGCTGGAGATACGCCAGCACCACCGCAGGTGGAGGGCTCACAGCGAGGCGTCACCGTGTGTGACCCCACAGTGACCCCGGCGAACACCACAACCAAATGTGAGTGAACATTGCCACTAACATGCCAGGCTCCTGGGCACTGCTGGGCACTGTAACGAGAGCCCCAAAGGGAGGAGCAGGGAAAGCCAAGGGGATGAGTTGCATACAACGTAGGTTTTGTGTTTGGGCTTTTGGGCCACACCTGGCAGTGCTCAGGCTTACTCCGGGCCCTGTGCTCAGGGATCCCTCCTGGCTGGGCTTCAGAGAGCAGGTGGGTGCAGGGTTTAAAACCCGGCAAATCAAAGGAACAGAAGGTTATTTGGCCTCTAGAAATCAGCAGAGGCGCCCAGCTTTTCCTGATAACATCACCAGGGGGCGCTCAAAACCAAAGCAGATGCTGGTGTGTGTGTGTGTGTGTGTGTGTGTGTGGGTGTGTGTGGGTGTGGGTGGTGTGGTGTGTGCTGTGTGTATAGTGTGTGGTATATGTGTGGTGTGGTGGTGGTGGTGTGTGGTGTGGTGTGTGTGTATGGTGTTGTGTGTGCTGTGTGTATGGTGTGTGGCATGTGTGTGGTGTGGTGTGTGTGGTGTTGTGTGTGCTGTGTGTATGGTGTGTGGTATGTGTGTGGTGTGGTGGTGGTGGTGTGTGGTGTGTGGTGTGGTGTGTGTGTGTGTGTGTGTGTGTGTGTGTGTTTTCTCTGTAGTCCTTTATTATATTCTTCCTTTCCAAGTATAGTCAGGGCTACAGACAGTGCTCCAGAAATGGAATTTGGGGAAAACCCAAAGTTAACACAAAGCCTTTTGTTTGAGCTCAGAACTCTAGAATGTGGTCATGAAATTTGCTGGTAGGTGGGTGCACCTGGGGAGCATCATGAAAGGAGAGTAGGAGAGGGACAGACAGAGAAGGCTGCACTCATTTGCTGGAGGAAGAAACACAGCAGGAAACTAATACCCACAGACAACGGAAACAAAGCCAGGACTGTCCTGCCACAGGTCAGAGAGGGGGACCCCGTGACAATGAGAGTGGGGGTGGTCACCGGACAAGAGCCACGTGCTGAAAGGAGGCAAAGAGTTGTGCAGGACACTCTCAGCAGCTCTGCTGCGGGCAGTGCCTCAAAGGAGAAGAGAAAAACAGTGTCTGCACAGAGGCCGGCTGGGGGCAGGAGGGAAACTAGGGACATTACGGTAGTAGTGGACACTCTGAAGGTGGGTGCTCAAACACTGGACCACTGCAACTCAATCATGAAGGACTAACTTTGTATCTCACGGTGATTCAACAAGCTTAAAAGGAACCAGAGGGAACCCAGCTGAGCGGAGTCAGTCAGCTGGAGGGAGCAGAAGGACCTCTCCCATCTGTGGGAGATAAAGATAGTAGTAAAGGGACAACAGGTGGCTAACGGGAGGCTCTACACAACTGAGCTTACAAGGGGCAGGTAGGGGGTCGGGGACACTGGCGGAGAGAGACGGACACTTGGCGGCTGTGTGTTAGAACACCACGTACATGGAGCTCCAGTATTCACAGGAGTACAAACTACGGTGCCTAAACTATATTATTTTTAAGCTCTCACATCATTTCCAGGTGGGACAAGCTCCCACCCTCTTGGCCAAGCTTCGAACCAGCCTACCTGGACAGACTCAGAGCTACCTACATAGTGCCACATGCCAGACTCTGTGACCTTGGATGAATGATTTGACCTCTATGGGCTTTGAACCCTGGGCGGCTGGGTCAGTCCCCACAGCCCAGCAGGGACAGAGGTCAGTGTGAGCACCCTCTCGGGCGACTGGACGGATGCCACGGCTGGGGTGGTTTACCTTGTTCTCTGTTTCTCTTCGGAACTTGGACTCAATATACTTGTGGAAGATGCTCAGCACCAACCTGGGGGGCAGAGAGAAGCACCAATGGTGAGTGTCTGCCCTCTGGTCAGGCAAGTGACCCTGGAGCCTGTCCACCTCATCCCTGCTGTGTCGCTGCTCCAAGCCCCAGTTCCCAGAACACTCACCGTTCAGAGCAGCCCGCCAGCAAGGCTCAAGAGTCCAAGTTTTTCTGATTAAGGAACTAAGATTCCTGGAGACCAGTCCAAGGTCTCAGATATTTCTCCCACGTTCTCTTCTGGCCCAAAGCCTATGGTGGGTTCTTTTGATTTCATTGTCTGATGGGCTGCTTCTAAGTCTGCACTCAGGGATCACTCCTGAAGGTGCGTGGGCACCTTATGGGGTGCCGGAGATGGAACTCCAAGTGGCCACATCCCTTGTTCGTTGTATTCTCTCTCCAGCACTAAGTCTGGTTCTTGGTGGACAGGCCCCTAAACCTGGCTGGCTGGACTCTGTCGTCTCAGCAGGTTTCTCTGAAAACTGCCTTCACATGCTGTGACAGGGTCACATTCCCCAGGACCCCGTGCTTATTCAAGGCCTAGCAGTGGGTGAGGACCAGGAGACAGGCTGGCCTGCGTCCCTGTGTCCCTGTGACCTACCGCAGACTTCCGGGCACGTCCACGTCCACATCACGGATGTGGCTGCTGCAGCTGGCCGCAGTGACCGTCGGCCTCCCAGAGGGGTCCCTGCCCAGGAGGAGGGTGAAGGAAATGGAGATGCCTTTGGCCCGGAGCTCAAAGGAGCCCTGAGCTTTCCTGGAGGAGATGAGAAGAGGGAGGGTGAGTCCCAGACCAGACCCGCCCTACTGGGGTGCGGGAAAGTGGGGGCAGAGAGCTCAATTTTTGCCAGAAAAATGACTAGGCCTGGGACAAAAATCGAGTTCTAGGAAGAGTGCCAAAGACTCGTTACAAGGCGAAGGTGTATGACATATAAGAGTATGAAAACTGACCAAGAGGGCAGGAGGTATAGCACAGTGGGCAGGGCGCTTGCTTTGCACGAGGTTTTGATCCCCGACACTGCACAGGGGTTGGATCCCTGGCTCTGTATATGGTCCCCAGCCCTGCCAGAAGTGACCCGTCATTATAGAGCTGGGAAGAAGCCCTGAGCAGCACTGGGAGTGGCAAAGAGAGAACGAGAGAAAGGTAGAAAGTAAGAAAGAGAGGGAGAAAAGAAAGGGAAAGAAAGGAGGAAGGCAGGCAGGAAGCAGGAAGGAAGAAAACAGGAAAAAGAAAGGGAAGGAAAGAGGGAAGGAAAGAGGAAAGGAAAGGGAAGTAGAGGGAAGGGAGGGAAGGAAAGAAGAAAGGGAAAAGGAAGGAAGAAAAAGAAAGGAAGAGATCAAGAAGAGAGGCATGGGAGGAAGCTGAAAGGGTGGTCCATGGTCCGCACGCAGAGGCCCCGAGTGGACCCCAGTACCTCATAGCCCCCCCTCTGCCCCGCGGCCAGGGAAGCCCCATGTCGTTGGGTCAAGAACCATTAGGCGCTCACAGCTGGTCCCACCCCCAAATAAAAGAGTCGCAAGAAATTCTGGGTCCAGTTGTTTATGGTCATGGGCTGTCCAAGGTTTCTCTGAGTTCACATCTATTCCCTGCAGTCGTTTTTCTTCTGGAGGGGAGGGGTGGGACAGATTTGGGGTCACGCCCAGAGAAGCACAGGGGGCCACTCCTGGCAGTGCCAGGCTTTGAGCCATTGTCATGGCTGCGGCCGAGTCCAGGGCGCCTCACCCCTGGCGCCATCCCCTGGGCCTTCCACAAGCTCTCCCGCCCCAACATCGTGGTGGTTTCTGGCATGAATCTGACCTTGGGGTCTGGGCTGGGGAAACCGAGAGGGAGGGGGCACTGTGGTCTCCCACTGCCCATCAGGCAAGAGACAGCCCAGAGCCAGGACTTGGACCCTGCCCACCTCTGGGCTGCCGGCCCTGCTGCCCACCTTGTGGCCTTGCTACTGGGTGAGCCCTGGAAGATGGGCACAGGCCGTGGGCACAGGAGTGTGGGAGTGTCACTTACATGAAAGCAACGCGTATCTTCCACTTGCCCTCCACGCTGAAGAGGGAGTCGTCGATGGAGACACTCAGGCCCTGGCCGGGAGGGGCGTGAGGGGCAGAGCTGCGGAGCTCACAGCTCTGGACGCTCAGGCTGAAGACAGACGCAGGGACGTGTCACAAGGGATCTGGGTCCCGTCCCCACCCCTAGGCCACGGTCAGCAGCCGCGTGTGCTTCTGCACTGCTCCGGCTCTTGGTCACCCTGCAGGTGGCCACAGGTGAGTGCTTTGATCACAGTAGGACCTTGCTCTGGGCTCGGCTAATTTTTGCTTCCTTTGCACAGAGGAGAGAAGTTCCCAGGACTCTGGGGGCTCCTCCCCACTCTCCCCAAGGTGACAGACAGTGACCGACTCGTAACATGCTGGTTACTCAATAAATGTTTGCTGGGGTCCCAGATAGGAGAAGGAAGGAATGAAGCAATCACTGGGGGGGAGTGAGGGCGTGAGGAGTTGTGTGCGGGACTCTCCCCTGCTCACTGCCTGTCCCTCTTGAGCAGCAGCTGAAAGGCTCAGGCTCCTCTGGAGACTCAACAGAGGCCACCCCCTCTGGGAAGGCCTCCTTGGTTCCCCAGATGGCTGAACCTCATAGTTGGGCTACTCTATTGAACATCTCACCTTCCGAAAGCACCCCACAGCCAGGCCAAGGACACACAGGACCCGAGCGATAGCACAGCGGGCGGTGCTTGCCTTGCACGTAGCCGACCTTGGTTCGATCTCAGGTATCCCATATGGCACCCCGAGCTCCGCCAGGAGTAATTCCCTGAGCGGAAAGCCAGGAGTAACCCCTGAGCACTGCCAGGTGACACCCCCAAAAAACAAACAAACAAAAAAAAGGAACACACACACACACACCTTTAACAAATGGGGACTCTGAGGCTCAGGTTTGATGGTAGACAGAGCTTTGTTTTTGTTCGTTTGTTTTGATGGCTTTTTGGGTCATACCCAGCGATGCTCGAGGGTTACTCCTGGGCGGTGCTCAGGGAGTGTATGGGGTGCCAGGGATGGAACCCGGTCAGCCGCGTTCAAGGCAAACACCCTACCCGCTATGCTATCCCTCCGGCCCCATCTAGATTCTTACTTTGTGCTTGAGTCAGGGAGGCATCTGGTTCCCTCTAAGCTCCCTGCTATCTGAAGAGCGACCCCATTGCTGCGCCAAGGGGTCCAACCCCCAGACCCGGCCCCCTCCATGAGAGACCACGGGTGAGCGCTTTGATCTCCCTGCTCAGTTAGGCCTTTACTCTAGGCTGTATTTGGCTCCTTTTGGACAAAGGATAGATGCTCTGGGGATTCCTCCTTTTCCTCCCTTCCCCCTCCAGGGCACTCCATCGCCCCGCCCACCGCCCCGCCCTGGCCAGAGAGTCCCCCACCTGCTGAATTCGTAGTGGCTTCTGCCTTTGAATTCCCCGGTGATGTCCGGCAGCGAGATTAGGTGCAGCTCCCTCTGCAGAGCCGCCAGCCCCCTTTCCGCCACTGCGGACAGCCAAGAGCAGGGTGTCACCTAGGCTCCCCCTTTCTGCACCCTCCCTCAGCGCCCCTGCCCTGGGGAGACCGGCTGGCCCCTGCTGAAGCCGGCCACAGCTCCAGGTTGTGCGCCTTCTGCTCTGTGGGAGAGGAGCAGCCACGGGCCTCCCCTCCGTCTGCCCGTGCAGGGGTGAGAAGGCAGCGCACCTCTCCGGGAGAGGAGTGCGGGGGGCCGGGGGTGGGCGCTCTTGAGGGACAGGATCCTGCGTCTTCCTAGCCCGTGACCTGGAGCAGGTCCACATGCCCTCTCCTCTGGGCAGAGATGCTGATGGGGCACCGCTGGGAGAGGTGGGGCCGAGGGCAGGAGGGAATGGGTGGCCAGGCCGCCCAGCGCTGCTTGCCTGGTGTTTGGCAAGCCAGCAGACACTCGGTAAGTGCCCAGAGGAGCCCAGCAGGCATGTACTCTTTGAACTATGGAAAGAACCAGAATCCGCAACTCGAAAAGCTTTGCTTAAAGCTGCGTCGCGGAGAAAGAAGGGGCGAGTGTGGGATGGGTCAGGCGAGTGTGGGATGGGTCAGTGCGTGCTGCCCTCTGCTACTGGGCCCCTAGGTCTGCCTGTCTTTGTGGTCACTCCCAGCAAGTGCTCAGGGGTTTACTCCTGGCTCTGCGCTCAGGAATTATTCCAGGCAGGGCTCAGGAGACCCCATGGGATGCTTGGGATGGAATTGGGGTTGGCCACGTGCAAGCCAAGGGCTTTAACTTGTGCAAGATCTCTGCCACCACACACCCCACCCTCAATTTTGCATTTTAAAGGTCTCTTCCCCCACGGAAACACCACCAGGTAACAGCAGTTTCCCAGCACCCCTTCCCGTCCCCACCTGCTCCCGCACCCCTGTGGCTGCTCCGTAATCTGTCCTAGCCCCCACCTGCCAACACAGGTAACCTCCATCTGACTTTGAATTTTCAGGCACGTTTTCCCAACCACCAAAAACGTTCCTGCGGAATGTTCCAGTCACTGGGCCAGTGGCTCGTTTAACAGCAGTCCTCGCTGGCTCCCTTTCCTGCTCCTCACACTCACCCACTCTCCTGGGGGTTCCTGGAATCATCCCCGGTGTATTCATAACATGCCCGGAAGTTGGCTTGCTAGAGGGAAGCCCAGCTAAGCCAGGCAAGGGCCCTGAGTCACGGGATTGGAGTCTGTCCCCGCCAACACCCCCCCCCCCCGCCGGCCACCTGGGAGGCTGTACTGCCCAACACCCTAACACCCAACTGGCTGTGCTGCCCCAGCCCCCAACCCCAACAGGCTGTGCCAAGTGGGCTGAGCAAAGCCAAAGCTGCAACTTCTCACCGTACTCCAGGCCCCTGTTGGTGATCCTGGCAGCCAGGCCGGGGTTGGCACCCCGCACTCCTGGAGTGGCTGCGAACAGCAGCGTCAGGAGCAGAGAGGCCAGCGGCCCCAGGGAGACCTCCATCCTGTTCCCAGTGGGGAAACAGCTGTGGAAACTGCAGGAAGCGGTTCCCTCATGTAGGGGAAGCAGGTGGGGGCGTGCCGGGGCAGGGGTGTGTGGAGGAGGGGAGGGGCAGGGACGGCAGGCTTGCAACACCCTCCACGTCATGGACCTTCCTTAAAAGTCCATGGTGACCGCTCTGGGACAAAGGCAGGTTGGCCGGGCTCCCGGGTCGCTCCCTGTCCACCCTGCTTACAAGATACCGGTTTTCGCTCTCAGAAGGCTTTGCCTCACAGGCAGGGAACTGAGACGTGCTGGGGCTCTGCGAGGCAGAACTGGGCGGCAAAGCCAGGTTCCCTCCGCTAAATACTGGACTTTTTACTTGTTTGTTCGGTTTTGGGGCCACGCCCAGCAATGCTCAGAGCTTACTGCTGGCTCTCACCCCTTCTGATGGGGCTCAGGAGACCTCATGGGGTGCTGGGGATCGAACCTGGTTTCGCCATGTGCAAGACACGCACCCTCTCTGCTGTACCACTGCTCCGGTGATGGAGATTTTATTAAAACATTAAAAAAGGTTGCTGGGGTCTGGGAGAACTCAACAGGCTGGATTCGGGGCGTCTCAGGCACGAGCCCCAGGTTTGATCCTCAGCACCTTGTGGTCCCTTGAGAGCTGCTGGGACGACCCCCAAGCACTGAGCCAGGTGTATCCCCCAGAACCGTTGGGTATTCACATCCCCCTCCCGCCCCCAAAGAGAACTTCTCCCACCCACCTCCTGGGGCGGGAGGGAGCTATCTTTCTCGAGCCTTGCTGGAGGTGAAGTCTCCTGGAAGCACCTTGGCAGGTTTCCAGATCCCTGCGGGCAGGTGACCCAGCACTCCTGTTCTGGGACTGGGCCCTAAGAATACAGAGAGGCCACTGTGCGGACAGGAGGCATATCCCAGCATGGCGGCTGCCTGCGTGGACAAGGCAGTGGGAGTCAGCCCAGGGGCTGTGTGGGGCCCTGGAAAATGAACCGGGCTTTAGTGAGGCGGGGGTGGGGACAGGGGCGGGGGGCTGGTGCGGACCACAGCCCAGGGCTGCAGTGCTTGTCTGGCAAGTGTAAGGTCACAGCAATGACCTGGTCCACCTTCCCAAGGCAGCTCCCTAGTCAGAGAAAGTTTAAAACACGCAGGTAAAGAGCAGCTTCCTCATATCATCTGGGGATCTTGTTGGTTCATTAATTTTCTAAAAAAACTTACTTTTTTGGTTTTATTTTGGGACCACACCCTACAAGGCGCACAGTGCTTGGGGAAGCAACCCCCAAGCCCCCAGCAGTGCTCAGGGCACCTACAGTTCCAGAAATTAGACCCAGGCCTCCTGCAAGCAAACAGCAGACCCTCCCTCTGGGCTATCTCTTCATATTAATTTTTTTTTGGCTTTTTGAGTCACCCGGTGATGCTCAGGGGTTACTTCTGGCTCTGCACTCGAGAATTACTCCTGGTGGTGCTCATGGGACCATATGGGATGCTGAGGATAGAACCCAGGTTGGCTATTTGCAAGGCAAACACCCTACCCACTGTACTATTGCTTCAGCCCCATATCTTTTCATACTTAAATGCAATTTTATTGGTTTATTAAATTTTTGTTTTGTTTGAGGCCACATCCAGTTGTGCTCAAAGGTTACTCCTGGTTCTGTGCTCAGGATTCACTTCTGGTTGGGCTTGGGAAACCATATAGGGTGCTGGGGACCAGACCCAAGTTGGCTGCTTGTGAAGCAAACACCCTACCCACTGTGCTATCTCTGTGGCCCCTGTTAGTATATTGACAAATAAAGTTAAGGTGAATAATGATTGGACACTGCACTGAAACAGAGTTCCATCATGGCATTAGCTGATGTCTCTATCATATTACAGACTTAGTGTGCATCAACAATTAAAATCTAGTTTCTTGGGGCCGGAGCGATAGCCCAGCGGGTAGGGCGTTTGCCTTGCACGCAGCCGGCCTGTGCTGGCCCGGGTTCGATCCCCGGCATCCCATATGGTCCCCGAGCACCGCCAGGAGTAATTCCTGAGTGCAGAGCCAGGAGTAACCCCTGAG
Source organism: Cryptotis parvus (assembly GCA_021461705.1). NCBI lineage: Eukaryota > Metazoa > Chordata > Mammalia > Eulipotyphla > Soricidae > Cryptotis > Cryptotis parvus. The sequence goes on along the minus strand of JAJIBD010031133.1, from coordinate 156,179 downwards.
CATCGCCGGGTGTGACCCTAAAAAAAGAAAAAAATCTAGTTTCTTAACAACTTGGACATTTATTACAGTCTCAGTGCTTAGCATCATTGTTCTGTGCATTAAACCTCTTATCTGCTACTTCCAGATTTGTACTTTAAAATACTGTTTTCTATCCCAGCCCCAGTAACTGTCATCTGATTCGCCGGAGTTCAGCTTTTTCAGACCGCACGTACCAGGGATTTCATAGAGTATTTGTTTTCCTTGGTCTGAGCGATTTCACTTGGCTTCAGGTCTCCAAGTTCCATGCATGTCATTGCCAACAGCAGAACTTCCTTCTTGTTCCCGACAGAGCAATCATCCTTTGCCCGTATTCACCAGGCTTCTGGCTGCAGAGATAAGAAACTGTGAGGGGGCAATGCAGATTAGTGCAGCCTCTGTGGAAAACAGCCTCTAAGGAAAACCTTTCCAAAGAGGAAAGGTAAACAAGAACTAGACAAGGACTGGGTGTTGAAAGTGGGTAAAGGGAGAGACACGATAACCCTTTAGTATCTGTACTGCAAGCCACAATGTCCAGAAGGGAGAGAGAGAGAGAGAGAGAGAGAGAGAGAGAGAGAGGCAGGGGATGGGAGGGGAACTGGGTACACGGGCAGTGGGAAATGCACACTGGTGAAGGGACAGGTGTTGAGACATTATGTGACTGAAAGCCAATCATGAACAACTTTGTAACTGTCTATCTCACTGTGATTCAATAAAAGAAGAAATAAAAATTAAAAAACATGAAAGGTAGAGTTACCATATGCTCCAGCAATTCCACCTGGAGAGATACACGCAAAGGCCAGGGCGTCGGGGTGGATGAGATGCCCGCCTACACGTTTACTGCACATCAGAGCTGAGACACAGACACAGCCCAAATGACTGTTTACGGTGACGGCACGCAGAGAGGATAAATAGACACACACCGGTGATGCGGAACTGGCTCATTGGCTTCCTTTGGGGCTGAAACTCTCGTTTCTAACAAGCTCCCAAGTGATGCAAGTTTTGGACCAGGCTGGGAAAATCAGGAACAGATCAGCTCCCAGCTCCCTGCGTGCTGTGCGATTCTCTCTGCTCCTTCTGGTGTGCATGCAGCTCTCCAGCCTGGAGCCGCACTGCTGGGACCAGGGGAGAAGGGCGCTTTGAAGACCAAGAGTCAGGTTGCGAGACCCCCCAAGAACAGAGCGTGCCTTGTGCTTTCCCAGCCCGTCTCCCCACAGAGACTCCGAAGCACCCGAGGACACCCCCATCAGGTCCTCCTCTTCCTCCCGGCCTCTGTGATTAGCTGTATCTAAAAGCACAGGAGCAGGAATGGGGAGCCCCAAGTGGGGGAGAATTTTCTTATCATGTGAGTCCGAGTTCAGCCCTGAGCGCCAGGAGTGGTCTCCACCCCAGGGAACAACTGGGACTGATCCAGGGTCTCAGACATTATTGATGTAACCACTGTAAAAAAAAAATCAGCAATAAAGTCATTGCTGATTAAAATCAGATGGGCTGGACATGTAATGCGATTTGGAGACGACTGCTGAACTAGAGCCGTTACCGACTGTATCCCACAGGATGTCAAAAGACCACGTGGCCAGACTTCTTCGTCTGGTCAGACTTCTTTGTCAAGACCCTGAAGGAACGGTTTGAGGCTCTTCATATTCCTGAAGCAACCAGATGCCATTGAACTACACTGGCACGTGATAGGGTCAAATGGAAATGTTACTACCACCCGCTCGAGCAAACCGATGAATAACGGGATTCAAATGATCAAGTGAAAGTCACTTCACTGTGTCTTGATAGCTTGGGGCCCCCTAAGGGCTCTGTCAAAACGCACATTCATCAGTGAGAAAAGTTGGGTTTTGTTGTTGTGTTTGTGTTCTGGCCAGGGCTCCTTCTGTGGTTCTCCTTTCCTGCAATCCCAGAGGGCTCTTCCTTTTTACGGAAGGAGAAACTGCGTCCTAGCAAGAAGGACAGACCCAGTTTCCCCTGTAAGCCCAGCACTGAACCCAGGTTATTGGACAACCAGGAGTTCTGGGCTTGGGGCCAGGCTGTCCCGGTCAGCAGCTCCAGATCAGACTTTGAGAATGGGCAGGCTGTCTGGGGGTTTGGGGCATGCGGGATGCACGCTGCCCACGCAGAGCCCCCTGACGGCTTGGGGCTGTCTTTGGGCTCCATGGCCACTCACTGGCCTTCTGCATTGTACACAGTGTATTCACAATGGGGGGCTACCAGAATGTTCTGGATTGCCACAGTCAGTGTGGGAGGGGACGATGATTCTCTGTGGCAGAGAGAGAGTGGACGAAGGGCGAGGCGGGGCTGTGTCATCATACTCGCTTTGCGCCTCGCCTCAGCCAAAGAGACATTCATTCATTCATTCATTCGTTCGTTCTTTTCGTTCGTTCGTTCATTCATTCATTCATTCATTTATTGCTTTTTTGGGTCACACCTGGCAATGCCCAGGAGTTACTCCTGGCTCTGCACTCAGGAATTATTCCTGGCAGTACTCAGGGGATCATATGGGATGCCGGGGATCGAACCCAGGTCGGCCGCATACAAGACAAATGCTTCACCCGCTGTGCTATCGCTCCGGCCCCCCAAAAGAGACTTTTAATTTTACTTAAAGTTTTTTGAGGGTCCCTGGTTCACCATTCCTGGCAGTGCTACTCCTGGCTACTCCTGGCTCTGTGCTCAGGGCTCACTCCTGGGCGTCCTCAGGGTCCATATGGGGTGCTGGGGACTGAAGGAGGGTTGGCTACATGCGATGCCAACCTTGAACGCTGCACTCTCGGGTGATGGAGGAGACTTTTAAACTGGAGTTGTGCGTATCTTTCCCCCAGTCCCAAGCTTGCCTTTCTTCTATTTCTTAGAACGGAATCCTGAGTTTTTATTCCTCTTCAAGTCTTCCCTCTTGCAGAGCTCCTTCGGTTCTCCCCTCCAGCCCCTCCGGCCGCTCTTTCCCTGCGTTTAGTTCAGCATCTCCACGAGTCTTTGGTGACTAGAATGGGGCATGGTCCTCGTGGGCAGATTAAAGGAAGGTTTCATTCCTTCAGTTGTTGTCTTTTTTACAGTGCACAACCCAGGCAGCTGAACTCAGTAGGCCTGCCGAGCCTGTCAAATCCGAAGCAGGTAAGATTTTGACAGGGCCATTGGGGCCTGAGCGATAGCCCAGTGGGTAGGGTATTTGCCTTGCACGCGGCTGGCCTGTGTCGGCCTGGGTTCGATCCCGGCATCCCATATGGTCCCCTGAGCTCCACCAGGAGTAATTCCTGAGTGCAGAGCCAGGAGTAACCCTAGAGTGGCGCCGAATGTGACCCAAAAAAAAGCAAAAAAAAAAAAAAAAAAGATTTTGACAGGGCTGAAGCCATAGTACAGTGGGTCGGGTGCTTGCTGTGCGTGCCACTGACCTAGACTTATTCCCCAGCACGCTATATGGTCCCCAGAGCCCTTCCAGGAGTGATCCCTGAGCGCAGAACCAGGAGTAAGCCATGCCCCTAACAAAGACTTTGACAGGCAGGAGTGCAAGGTATTGGTTCCGGGGGGGGGGGGGGGCAAAGGCTGTGAACCCTCGCTCTGCTGCCACCTGGTGGCGTGGCTGTTGTGACCCAGGGAGCACATAGGGAGGCGGCAGAGCAGTGCTAAGAGGTGAATGAACACCAAGGCGAGAGAACACAACTTCCTCTCCTCTGTGTGCGTGCGTGTGTGTGTGTGTGTGTGTGTGTGTGTGGCGCGTGCACCACACGCCCTCTGCTGAACCTCACAGCCATGACCGTGTGCCTTAGCTACACAACGCAAAGCCCGTGAAAACCTCCATCCACGCAAGTACCACACCCACGGGCGTGCAAAGCCTCAGTGAGCACCAGCCACTGCTGAGTGTGTGAGCACCACAACCTGACATGCGGCTCCGGAAGCACCACAGCTGACAATGCATAAGCATCACAGCCAGGCATGTGTGTGTGTATATGCTGACTGCAGAACCGCGACCCCGAGTCACACATGAGCCAAAAAGAAAACAGAACAAAACAGAACCCCGTTGTGGTCTCTTCCCTGGCCCAGAGCTCTGTCCGGGGACACGTTTGATGGCAGGACGCAGAGCCTTCCCCGTCCACGCGTCTCTGTGTGAGTTTGCGGGTCCCGTGGGTAAAGGCTGTCCTGTGCACAGGGAGGCCCGTGGCGGGGGGCTCAGTGACGCGGCCCCACAGACTTTATCTGCCAGGTGTTAGGAAACAGGCGCCCCTTTGACTAAGCAAACCCCACTGTGCAGATGTGGGAGTCTTCTCATTAAAGGGGTGTTGATACTTTTAATTGATTTGATTTATTACTTTTTTGTGTTGTTGGTACTAGCAGAGGCACGTGGCAGGGCAAGAGCGTAATTGGAGAGAGGAAGAGGGAGATTCTATCTCGGCTGTAAGCTGGAGTCACGAGCCGCCGTAGAGCACAGCCGGTGGATGAGTGTGCAGACATTAAACAAGACCAAAGCCAGAGGCAGCAGGAGCAAATCAGCTCTGGGAGAATGGGAATGCCGCGTCTGAAAGCTGGTCAGCCCTCACCCCACACCCGCTCCCCAGGAACACGGGTCCCCCCGTTTAGATTCTTTCTCAGCGTGTTCAGAGAAGCTGGACAAGGACTCAGGGTGGAGCCAGGCTGCAAGAACTGGGGGTGCTGAGCCCACACCTCCCGCAGCCCCCCGCGTGACTTCTGTCCCCTGCAATGTCTGCACCCAACGTCCAGACAGCCTGGGTGGCAGGGGCGTCTGGTCACAGCAGGCAGGAGCCCCCAGTTTGGAGCTGGAGGGTTTTGGAATCTTGGAAGCAAGCTCCGAAAGCTGACTGTTAGGAAGGGAGCGGAGCCTGCCTGCTGTGAGAGGCGGGGTGAGGCCCCCGCTGTTGCTCCGGGGCCTGCTGTCAGGGGCTGCCGGCTCGGTGCTGTCTACAGCCCCCACAGCTGCTCCGTCTCACACCAGCGCCCCGAGCAGGGCTGCCGTGGAAGCTTCACCTGTCATCAGCCAGTGGGACCCTCCCTTCCGGCGAGCTTGACGAGGATGAGGCGGTGGGGGAGAGGGCAGGAGGCGGGTCTGTCTCTTAGGACCAGCTTAGGGAAACGTGGGGCGAGAAGCGTGCATGACAGCCACATGTGCCCTGCGTTCTCACTCCCCAGTCCGGAGAAGCGGGGTGTCCTGGACTCTGGGGTGAGGGGCAGCCACAGAGGCGGCCCCCGTGCTCCTCTGAGAGGTGGAGCCACTTGGCCCAAGCCCCCAGCTGGATGGCACGCGGGAACCCTGGGCCAAGCTCCTGCGGTCTCCAGGGCTCACACCGCTGGGAAACTCAGGCTTGCTCGCCCGCAGGGTCCTCCCAGCCGGCCCCTCCTCCCTCGCATATTTAAGGGTCTGTCACCAGCGGCTCTGCTCCAGAGGCCCCTGGGACTGTCAAAGAAAATGAAACCCACATGTTTCAGAGCAGAAACACTTGTCAAAAGGATGCCAGGAGAGCTGAGTGGCATGTAAGGCCGGGAGTGGAGAGCGAGGTGAGAAGGAGCTCACAGCCCAGTGCTGGGGGCGGGGGTGTCAAGACTCAGGTTAAACCGGGGGAATGTGACGGAGAGGGAGAAGCTCCATCTTTGCGTCTGCTGTATGTGGGCATGTGTGTGTGTGCGCGAGTGTGTATCTGTGTACATGTGTGTATGTGTTTATATGTGTGTATGTGCGTGCGTGTGTATGTGTGTGTGCAAGTGTGTATCTGTGTACATGTGTGTATGTGTGTGTATGTGTGCGTGTGTATGTGTGATGCGGCGAGTGTGTGTATCTGTGTACATGTGTGTATGTGTGTATATATGTGTGCGGCGTGTATGTGTATGTATGCGAATGTATGTGTGTGCGAGTGTGTGTATCTGTGTACATGTGTATGTGTGTGTGCATGCACGTGTGTATCTGTGTACATGTGTGTATGTGTGTACATGTGTGTATGTATGCGTGTGTATGTGTGTGCTGAGTGTGTATCTGTGTACATATGTGTATGTGTGTATATGTATGTAATGCCGGCGTGTGTATGTGTTTGCGCGAGTGTGTATGTGTGTGTGCGAGTGTGTATCTGTGTGTATGTGTACACATGTGTGTGCATGTGTATGCATGTGTATCTATGTGTATGTGTGCATACATGTACATATCTGTATTGTGTACCTGTGTGCATGTGCGTATGTACATGTGCATGTGAGTATGGTGTGTGTGTGTGTGTGCATGCGCGTGTGTGTCTGTACTGAGGCTAAATCTTAAGGCAAGACCTTGACCTCTCACTGGGAACAGGCTCAGTCTGCTCTCAAGATGGGCTCCTGGAGCCGCACACCAGGAGAGTCAGGCTCAGGACTCAGGACTCAGGACTCAGGACTCAGGCCAGTGCATGAAGCCGAGCTGGAGGGAGAGCGACTTGCTCGGGCGGATCACACCTGGTGGTCTAAGGGGAAGGGCAGCGGCGGTGAGGGGATGAAGGCAGGGAACAAGGCCTGAACAGCGGGGAAAAACACTCCTGGAGAGAGGCGCTACAGGGGGCTGCGGAGCCTGGAAGAACCTAAGTCAGCACCACAGCCCGGGTTCTAAGTCAGCACCACACTCCCGGGTTCTAAGTCAGCATCTCCCAAATTCTAACTCTGCCCCCAAATTCTAATTCAATGGTCCCCAAATTCTGCAACCCCAGGAAGCAGGACTGGGAGAGACCACCACCCACACCACACACCAGCTCCTGTGGGTGAGGCTCCTTCCTGCTCTTCCTACCAACCTTTGATGGTGACAGACTCACTGTCCGGCAGAGGGACACATGTGACTTAGTCCCTCAGGGGGCTGGCCAGAGCCCACCCCAGTGCCTCGTGTCCTCCCAGACCTCTGCTCGCTCGACCCCAAGCTTGCTTTTTTGCACAGAAATTCTACAAGAGAACAGTGAGTCTCTGGGGGGTTTGCTGTGGTTTTTCATGTGTTTGGGGTCACATGCAGCAGTGCTCGGGGCTTACTCCTGGTCTTAGACCACATCCAGCAGTGCTCGGGGCTTACTCCTGGCTCTGTGCTCTGTGATCGCTCCCGGCAGGGCTCAGGGGAACCATGTGAGGTTCCAGCATCAGACCCAGGCCTGTTGCGTGACTGGCAAGCATCCCGCCTGCTACGCTATCCCTCCAGCCTCTGTGAGTTTGTTTTTCTCATCTATTAAGTAAGCAAAAATAATAAGGCAAGAGGTAAATTGCTTGGGGCCTGTGGATGTTTTCGACCTAGGCTGTGCATTTTTTGGTGAGTGTTTAAGTGCTGCTGGGGAGTAAATATCTGTCGGGTTCTGAAGACCAGCGGCAGCGTGCTGCAGAATCAGGTCATTTATTTCGCTAAAACTAACAAGGCGTCGAGTTATGAGGTTTGTGCAGTGGGACATAATTTATGGAATGGCCTAGACCTGCTTCACATGGGCCAACGTGGGAACAAACCTGATCCATTAGGGAAGGGGCAAGGCCAGTGGGGCCGGGTGGGGGAGGGGAGGGAAGGGGGCGAGACAAGCACTAAGGCTTCTGCCTCTGTGCGTGCAGAGGCGCAGTGTGCAGCGTGGTGGTGAAGCAGTTGGACGGGCTGGTGGCTCGTGTGGACACGAGCGTGTGTGGCCCCACCGTGGCCCTCCACACCACCCACACACCACCCTCCCTCGGATGCCCACTGGGCTCTGCATTCCTTTCTTTTAATTTTTTTTTTTTATTTCGGGTCTCACTGGGCAGTGCTTGGGGGTTGCTCCTGGCTCTGCATTCAGGAATTATTCTTGGCGGTGCTTCACGGAACAGGTGGAATGCCGGGATCGAACCCAGGTTGGCAGTGTGCAAGGCAAACACCCTCCCTGCTGTACTCCGGCCCCACTTTCTTGCTCAGGGCTTATTCCTGCATTCAGAATTTACTCCTAGTGGTGCTCAGGGGACCCTATGGAGTGCCGGGGATTGAACCCAGGTCCACTGAGTGCCAGGCAAGAGCCCTCCCGCTGTACTATTGCTCCAGATCTGAGGACCGGATATTTCTATGGGAAGAGTTTGATCCACCTCCTGTGATTGACACGTGGAGACAGACAGGAGACTCTCCGCTTCCAGGGTGCCCAAGCACGCCCCCTGGAGACTCTTTCTGGTAATTACATGCAGAGGCCAGTCTAGGAGGTTATTGTCTCTCGTCCTCGTGTCTGCCCTGACTGACCCTCCCCACTCCCTGCCCTCTGCTGCTGTAGCTTCTTGGGTCCTTGCTCCCCCACCTCAGGTCACTGCAGACTCCTACTTGCCTTTTCCGTCTCAGTTCAGATTCACAGGTGGTTCTTTAAGGGAGGAAGTTACTGCTGTTCTAGACTGTCCTCGCCTCTGTATCACTCTTTCTTGGTTCTTACATTTTGGGGGGGTGTGGAGGCGCACCTGTCCATGTAGGAGCTTACTCCTGGCTCTGTGCTCGGGGATCACTCCTGGCAGGGCTCGGGGACTGTGTGGGTGCAGAGGATCAAGCCTGGGCAGGCGGCACGCAAGGCAAACCTGGACTGCTGCGCTGTGGTTCCAGCCCCAGTTCTTACACCGTTTGCGATGCTCTGGGAGCCACCTGATCACGCCGATGCTTTGGGCGATGTTTGTCTCCCACTTTGCTGGAAGCTTCCGGAGAGGGGAGAACTCTGGACCCTGGGCAGATTCCCTTCCCTTCCTGAATCTGGAGACTCAGGGGCCTTCTGTCCCCCTCTCTGTCCTCTCTGCCTTATCTTCTCTCCCTGGGCGAGGGCAGGATAAAGCTTCCAGAGGCAGCCATGCTGAGGATGCTCACCCGGTGCAGGAGATCTTACTTGGTTCTGACCGACACATGCCACGGTGACATTTTCTTTATAGGAGACGCACCGGCAGGAGGGGCCAGCAGGGCCCACCCAGTGCGGGTGCAGGGGCAGACCTTGAGGCACGCTCTCCCCATCTAAGCCCCGGCCCTGGCCCCACTGCGGCGCTCTGTGTGTCGCAGTGCACGGACCTTGCGCAGAGAGCGGAGGCGAGTGAGCGCTCATGGCGTGATGGGGCAGGCGGGAACGGCTGGAGATTGCCGTGGGGCTCACCTGGCTTTGCGGCGCAGAGGCGAGCACAGTGAGTGCTGAGCGGCTCTACCAAGAAGCACCAGGCGGGGATGTATCTGCTGTGTCTGAGGAAAGCGGCCTCTCTCGGGGCAGCCTCGGAGCAGGCCTGGCCTGGACTTGGCACCGCGGATTTGGTTTCCAGATCCCAGAGCTCCGTCCTCGCAGCCACAGTCCCGGGCTCCTACCCCAGGTTGCTGCCCAAGAGGCACACCTGGATCTTGACAGTTTGCTTACTGCAGCTGATGCCCGGCGGGTGTAGCTGCCCAGCTGGGGATCTGGGTGCGGGCTCAGCACCGACCCGCTGGGGATCCCCTCTCTACCCAGGCCGAAGTTGCCTCTGGCCTTGCGGCATGAAATGTCGTAGAATTTTGGAGGGTGGGGATTCCCGAATAGCAAACCGAATGGATCCCAAATGGTTTCCAACGCCAGAATGCATCAGCTCACAGGACAGAAAAGTCCCAGGTCTTTTCTAGCTTTTAGGTCCAGCCAGAGGAAGACCTTGTCCCCGGAGCCTACTGTCTGCACCCCTAGAATTCAGAGCTGTCCTCTCTGGGTGGAGGGTGGGAGATCTAGTTTCCCAGATGAATTTTACCTTCTTGGTTTGGTTTCTCTGGGGTTTGGAGAGCCCAGACTAATCTGCAGTTCACGGGTCTGCCTTTGGGAGGCAGCATCGAGCACACCCCTATTCATTTATGGGTTTTCTACCGAACAATGCTATCCTGGGGAGATAGCTCTCTGGTTGGGGAGAGCCCTTCCCGATCTCTGCTCCACGTGGTGCCAAAGATGTTGCCATCAGCAGCATCTCAAGGAGGGTGGGGCTTGTGACTTTGTTTTTTTGTTTTTTGCTTTTTGGGTCACACCCGGCAATGCTCAGGGGTTTCTCCTGGCTCTGCACTCAGGAATCACTCCTGGAGGTGCTCGGGGGGACCATGTGGGATGCCGGGATCGAACCCAGGCCGGCACAGGCCGGCCGCGTGCAAAGCAAGCGCCCTACCCGCTGGGCTATCGCTCCGGCCCGGGGCTTGTGACTTTGGTACAAGCTGATTTGTGTGTTGATTTTTTTTTGTTTGGTTGGTTTTAGTGTTTTGGACCGTACCCAGCAATGCTCAGAGCTTACTCCTGGGTCTGCGCTCAGGGAATCAGTGCTGGCAGTGCTCAGGGGACCATGTGGGATGCTGGGATTGAAGCTGGTCGGCTGCATATAAGACAAACACCCTCTCCCCTGTGCTCTGGCCCCTGGCTGGTGTCTTCCATCTCTCTGGCCACAGTGACTGGCTCCATATTGCGATAAGTGTGAGGTTTTAGCAGGCTGAGGAACGCAGTCTTGCCTCTGGGTGGGGGCGACCTACCGAGAGTTAGAAATGCCCCAAGGGCAGTGAAGTTCTTCCTAGCAAGACAGAATTAGGGCCAGGACAATTGCGACGTCTTCAGGCTGCCCGTGAAGTTACACTAGACCGAAACTGCAGTTTGGATTCCATTCGGTTTGTTATTCCGGAAACACCATCCTCCAAATCTGATGGTTACGTCCTTTCTCCTAATCACATGGAGCCTTCTGTCGGCGCTCCTGGAATTCAGAGCTGTCCTACCTGGCTGGGGGTGGGAAATCAGGAGAGTGCGACCAAGGCCCCAGAGCCTGGCCGTAATTTCCCAGGTGAGTTTTACCTTCTGGGTTTGTTTTTTTTCCTGGGCTTGGCGAGCTCGAATGATCTGCAGTTCACGGGTCTGCCACTGGGAGGCAGCATCGATCCCACCCACAGAGCGTCAAGGAAGCCCAGAGCAGTTCAGATGCCCGCGTCTTGTGCTCATCTGCGGACACCTGTTAGCAGCACGACCCGGCCCACTGCAGAAACGAATAGCAACGAGGGGGAATGTGTCAAGCTGTGCCTGGCTTGGCCTGAAAGAAAGGCTGGGCAGCCCCGTCTCTGGGTCAGCGGACATGGGCAGTCTGCAGGGTTCAGTTACCAGGCCCCTAGCCTGTGGCGGACACCAGGAAGGAGGGGCTCTCTCCCCCCTCCCCACGCCAGCCTCCTCTCTGAAGACACGCCAGGACCCTCGGAGCTAAGGGGCTGCAGGTGTTTTGGGAGGAAGCGAGGGTCCTGGAGTGGCTTCCTGGGGGAGGGTAGAGGGAGGGAGGGCGCAGGGTGAATGCCCCGCAGCCTGAGCACTGCGCTTCGAGTCTTCCAGACCAAGGCTGTCACCTAAGCACTGCCGCTCCTGGCTCTGAGACCACGGGCAGCTCACCCTGGTTTCTTCCTACTTAAGGCGGGAGTGCGGGCTGACTCAGGAGCACCAAGCACCGAGCTCAGAGGACAGCATACAGTGGGCGCTCAATAAGTGCTCTTCGGGAGGGGGAGAAGCCGGGAGGGAGGCGTCTGACTGTCACAGTCCAGCGTAGCCAGAGCCGCTGGGCTTGCTCCCGTCAGCAGGCAGTTCCGGGCCCTGGGCCATGTCATTGCCTAGTCGCTGAAGGCTGCGGACAGGTCTTGGGGAGGAAGGAGATGCCTGGAGGGAACTTGCTAGGGAAGCAGTCAGGAGAAGAAGCCCGGGGTGGGGGCAGGAAGACTGAAGGCTGCCTCTCTCCTGCGGTGCTGGGGCTATCCCTGAAGCACCCAGAAGGGGGCCAGGAGGCAGGGAGCAGCGCCCATGCGCAGGCCTGCATGCAAGCATGTGGTGTGTGCGACGTTTCTGTGTGTCTGCTTGTGTGTGACTGTGGTAGCTGTGTGTGCTGTGTCTATGTAGAGCATGAGTGTCGTGCATGGCTGTGTGTGGATATCGTGTGTGGAGTCTGGTGATATGTGCTGTGAGTGTGTCTCTGTGGCTGTATGGCACTGTGTGTGGCATCTGTATTTGCGGTGCGTTATATATGTGCGTGAATGTGTGTCGCACGTGTGGTGTGTATGTGTAGCTCTGAGTATGGTTCATGCCTACGTGGGCGTGTGGTGTATTGCGTGTTTTGTGTGTACACATAACTATGAGTGTGGTCTGTGTACAGGAATGTAGGGATGTGTTGCGTGATGCATGTGTGTGGTGCGTGCGTGTGTAGAGTTAGGAGTGTGGCGTGTGTAAATGTGGACGTATATATCAGAAGTTCCCAAGCGGATTTGACCTACCTCCCCCTTCTCAAGAAAAGAAGGTTCTCTGTGTCCTTCTGGGAGTCTGCCCTGGTCTGGGGTCTGGTGCTCTAAGGCCCCTCAGAGAATTTACAAAAGTCAGCCCCTAATTGTGTCTCAGGGTACTGCTGATCCCTCATCTCACACTCTGGGGAAGGGGCAGAGTCACACACACAAGGATGTGTGTGTGTGTGTGTGTGTGTGTGTGTGTGTGTGTCCGTCGGTTCTGGGCTTTGTTCCCCGTCCTGCACCCCGTCCTGTTCTCTGAACCCCCCACACCTGTCCCTCGCCTAAGGACTTCCTAGAGGCCAGGAATGGGCATCTCAGGGGCTTCATTCTGTTTTTCTTTCCTTGAAATTCTCTGAAGGGAGGATTGGCAGAACCGTCCCCAGACCCGTCACTTCCAACGCGAGACGATGTGACTCGCCTCCACTGGGAAATGGTTGCCGCCCTGACTGCCTGAACACATCGCCACCTCCCAGTGTGTCAGCCCTGTGGGGGTGGGGGTGAGAAGGTGGAGACTCACTACCAACCCCGCGTCGGTAACTACAGTCACGGCGAGCATCAGACCCCCCCGTTTCTTTGTTTGGGTGTTTGTGACTCTCCTTTTACTAACGCGCCCGCCTGGCAGCTGCAGGCAGAATCCTTCTGGTCCTGCTCTGAGCGTCAGGGCAGACATTCTCCCTAGACCCAAACACCAGCAGCCAGATGGTGGGTGGGGAAGGGGAAACTGAGTCACGGCCCTCTGATGTCCCTCACTGTGTCCCCTGCTGTCCCGAGTCCTGCGCGTCAGCGCTCTGCATCTGTAAGGGAGACAGTTCCCGGGTGTCGCCCACACACGGTCACTGACTTTTCCTAAACTGAGATGTTTGAGGATCGCCTTACATGGCTGGGGCAGCTGTCGCCCCCAAGGCCCCAGGGCTCCGGCAGACGCTACATCTGGCGGATGTGAGCTGAGAAAGGCGCGGTAATGATAAAATTCTCAGTTTGCTCTTCAAGCCTGTGTTCTCCCTTTAAACACTTGTTTCTCTTGCTTTCTCTGGTTCTTCGCTGGGTTATTTCCGCTCTGGAGGAGCCTGTGTTTCTTCTTGAACACACCCGGGTTCTCCCTTTCTCCCCCCCCCTCACATCTTTCTAAACAAGACTCAGTCAAAACTATCTTGCTTCACCCCCACAAAACTCTCTGTCTGTCTCTGTCTCTATGTCTGTCTGTCTGTCTCTCTCATACACCCACACACCACACAAACACACACACAGACACACAATTCACAGGACTGTTACTTACATAGCCACTACATAGGAATCTTCAAAACCAACAGCAAGTTTCTGAACTACCCTGCTGGGGTCCAGGGGATTCCCTCACGCTCCTACCCCCTGAGTGTGTCTTGAGCTGGACCAGAAATCCAGCCGGGGCTGGAGTGATAGCACAGCGGGTAGGGCGTTGCCTTGTGCGTGGCCAACCCTGGTTCAATCCCCAGCATCCCATATGGTCCCCTGAGCACCGCCAGGAGTAATTCCTGAGTGCAGAGCCAGGAGTAACCCCCTGAGCATCGCCGGGTGTGACCCAAAAAGAAAAGAAAAGAAATCCAGCCACCCCAACACCAGTGAAGAAAGGGGAAAATAAATCCCTTTAGTAACATGCATATGTGTGGGGAGCTTGCCTGGCTGTTGGTTCTAAAGGGAAGCTGATCCCCGGAGCACTGCTAGGAGTAATTCCTGAGTGCAGAGCCAGGAGTAACCCCTGAGCATTGCCGGGTGTGACCCAAAATGCCATACATAAATAAATGAACAAACAAAGGAATAAATAAATGAGGGAAGCAGGGCAGACTTGGGAACACCACATTATGTTACGGGATCAGAGCAGGAAGGACCCTGTAGGGGCAGAAAAGAATTTCCCCCTACTCTTGGGCTCTACTGGAGTAGTCGAGCTGCCAGACAGGACTATCAGACAGGACTATCTTCCCGTTCATCACCTATTTGCTAGAGCGGGCACCAGTAATATCTCCATATGTCCTGTCTCATGCTAGTAGAACCCAAAGGCATCTGCTTGCTCCAGGAACATAAAGAGCCTGAAACCATTATATTAGGTCATGGAATGTGAGACTCCAAGTCCAGAGCTCTGGGCTCTCAGAGCGAACTAAGGTTCCAGAAGTGGAGAGGAAGCAACTGGCTCGGGGCCTGAGAGGGAGGGGCTGGATCTGGGATTAGAGGTGGCGGAAGGCCCAGGGCCAGGAGGAGAGAGCACGGTCAGCAACAGACTCAGGAAGTGAGACACTTTTCAGCCAAGCAAGTGGGACTGCTGATGGGCCTCTGTCAACAATAACCCTGTGAGACATGGGGGAAAGAGCTCGGCACAGCCTCTCACCGGCTGGCGATCCACGACCAGGTGAGCACGGAGAGAAGACCCACATGCATCCGTTCTCTGACGACAAACTGGAACTGAGGAGGGCCGGAGAGGTAGTACAGGGCCTAAGGTGCTTTCTCTGCAGGGATGACCCCGTTCAAATGACCTAATATAAATGTTACTGGTATTTGGCATATCAAATACGACACGAGCAGCTTGCCAGGCTTGCCGTGCGGGTGGCATACTCTTGTAGTCACCTCTAAATAAAGCAATTATTGATGAACCGCGTGGCTGCTAGAGCCGGGCTGTGATAGTCTGGTCTGCTGGGTGGGTTGTGACGAGAGGGAAGTCCGGATGTGGAAAATGGCGGCCCCCCCATGGAGTCGGGGGTGGGGTCATCTGGCTTGTGAGGCTCTGCTGGGTGGCAGGCCAGGGCTAGAACCCGCCATGCCTCCCGGGCGCCTCATGAGCTGCTGGGCACAGGGAGAGCAAGTAGCAGCACTGCCCCATTGTCTGAGAGTCTCTGGTTCAGCATACCTGGGCCGGATTGAAAAAAAACTGCTGCAGGGTGGGTGATAGGACAGTAGGGTGAAAGAAGGATCTTACCGAGTGCATATGGACAGTCCACAGGAAGGCTGGGTTCTCCGTATCTACTGAAGTGAGTGGTGGGAAGCGAGGGGTCTCTATCCTCCCAGCAATTGGCACAGTGGCCCAGCCCTTCGGGAAAGGACTCATGGCAAGGAGACAGTAGCTCACAGTCCCAAGACCAGAGGCTCTGAAGCTGGGTCCTGGCCCTGCTGTGGAAACAGCCCTTTCCTCCTCTGACTGGTCACCCTCACTCGGCCCTGAAAGGAGGGTAGAGAAGGAAGAACCAAAAGCACCACGGGCTCCATTTCACAGCTGAGAAGTTAGGAAGCTTGCTCAAGCCCAACCAGCTGAGCAGAGGCCACGGGATGAGGGGCTGAGTCATGCTTCGAAAGGAGGGAGGCGGGGAGCGTGCTTTCCCGTGGGAATAGAGGTGGAGGCGCTGGGCAGTGTCAGGCAGGACAGGCTAGGTGGGGTCTCAGCGGCAGGCCACGAAGACACTGAAGGGAAACAAGCCCCAGGGGCTTCCGGGTGGGCAGGAAAGGGAAGATGAAGATGAAGGTGAGATTGGGTCTCGGGGTCAGTTGAGGTTGTGCCCTTGGAGGCCAGTCTGAGTTTCAGGTCCAGGACCCTCTGCCCAGGGCCAAACATCAGAGCCAACACCGGAACGGACAGCGCATCTCTGGGGCTTCTCGTCCTGTGTTTGCGTTGTTCCAGTCCCTGTAGGCAGGCAGCTGGAAGGAAAGACACGCCTGATGATACTTGATAGTGCTGGACCCCAGGATGCCCCAGACATGCGTTGCCAGTTTGCTCCAGCCCTGGGACACCTGGGGAGCTGGCCCCGAAGTCCAGTGCTGGAAACAAAGTATTGGTTCATTGTGAGCTGGGCCCGTGGCCAGGGCTGCTGCCGGGCTGAACACAGAGGCTGTGGGCACCACCTTCGCCTCTTTCCAGAGCTGCCCCGGGAGCTGGGACTGGCACTGGCACCGGGTATGGGCGGGAGACAGAGAGGGGGCTGATCTGATGAGGGCGCCTGGCCCCTGAGCTGTCTGTCCTTCCCAGATGGCCCCTTCCTGCCCCAAGCCTTTTGAGGAGGGGGCTGCAGGCTTTCTAGAATTCTGGGGAGCAGAGTGAAGAAGTGGGGTGTGGCTAGAGGGACTAGATCAAGGTCTGGAGGTGGCTCTATGGACCCACCTCTGGACCAGGGGCGTCACCTGCTCACCTTGAATCTAGACAGGAGTGGGCGGAATGGAGTCCGGGTTGGGAAGAGACTTCCTGGGCGGGCGGGGGTGCCAGGGAAGAGGACGGGCCAAGGGCAATGCTAGCAGGGAGCTGGGTGTGCCCAGGAATGTCAAGCCACACACTGGACTCCCTGCCAGTCGACATGGGGCTCGCCAGGACCACACCCCAGGACTGGCCTGGGCGCAGAGAGGAGACCAGCCTGTCCTGCCTCTCCCCTGCACGGTGAGCACTTAGAGGCGGCCGGGCTCCCTCCTAAGCACTTTGCACACAGCACGGCCACCCCTGGTACAGAGGCAGACACAGCGGCAGAGAGAGATTGAGTGACTGGCCGGGGACACACAGGAGGTGCCGATTCATCCTAAGTCCATCTCGGGGCCTCAGCGCCCCTTGCCTTGACCTGAGGGAGTTTACAGGAGTCCAGGCAGTGGGAAAGGGGGAACAAGTAGGGGAGGGAGCAAATGCTCTGCTCTGGGAGCGCCAGGCTGCCGTGGCCACTGGAAGGCTCTGAGCCTGCCTCTCTGTCCCCTACCCAGCCCCCTCCCCCGCTTATCTACCCAGAAGGGAATAGAAAAAATGGACAGGGGGCCCAGGGTTCGTCTGGGGAGCTGTTTTCCCAGCTGTGGGGCCACCACTTCCTCCCTGGGCCAGCTGTGGGCTCCAGGGCCTCTGAGGAGCCAAGGCGGAGTGTGGTCCTCGTGGGAAAGGGGGCCACGTCCAGGAACAGGGGGCCAGCTGGAGGCCCGTGGGGCAGTGGGGCCAGCTGTCTCTGACCAGCAGTCGCTGTCGGTGGGTGCTGGTGCATCCACGCACACGGGTGGGGGAGGCCGGGGCAGGAGCCTGATGTTCCCAAGCCCTGAAGCATTCTCACGCAGCGGTTTTCTCTCCTTCCACCGCGGCTCCCTTCATGGACGTCTGAGGCCACGGCTTTCACACTGGCCGCTGCATGGAGGTCTCACTTGTGGGAAAGAAAACCCCATTTCTAGCATTGCTGGATCAACCCCCAGAGCCCACTCCAGAATCAGCACAGACGAGTGACACCCCCAAAGGTCAGCCCGGTGGTCCCAGGTCCTGGCAGCCAGCAATGCTTCTTTTCCAGAAGTTTCCATCAGTGGACTCCCAGAGTGGGAGGCCTGTGGGGTCTGGCTTTGCTCCCAGCCTGCTGCCTGGACGCTTCTCCACACTGCCTGTGTTTCTTCCCACCGCCCGTGGCTTCCCAGCTGGTCATTCAGGAACGAATCTAGGTTGACTCCAGCTTTCGGTGATCATACGTGGAGCTGCTTGAACCGACATCTGTGTGAACACATGTTTGGTTATGGAATTTATTTATTGGGGGTTATTGGGGCAGACCTAATAAGTAAAAATAATTTATTATGCTTATTTATTATATAAATATGACATTATTATAATATAAATGATTATGATTTATACTTATAATTTATAAATATTATGTAGTTTATGTATGTATATATGATATATATACATATATATATAAATATATCACAGACATGGGGCAGAGCTGCCACTTGCTCTCCCTGTGCCCAGATGCTCATGAGGCGCCCAGGAGGGATGGCCGGAGGGATGGCCAGAGGGTTGGCGGTTCTAGCCCTGGCCCGCCACCCAGCAGAGCCTTGCAACAAGCCAGACGACCCCCCCACTCCATTAGGGCCTCCATTTTCCACATCTGGACTTCCCTCTCATCAGAACTCCACCCGGCAGACCAGCCTATCACAGCCCGGCTTGTGCAGCCGCTTGCGGCAGCGCAGTTAATCAATAAATGCTGGACTTAGAGATGACTACAAGAGTATGCTATCTGCACAGCAGAGCCTGGCAAGCTACCCGACTACAAGAGTATGCTACCTGCGGCAGAGCCTGGCAAGCTACCCGTGTTGTATTTGATATGCCAAATACCAGTAACAATTATAGACCTCATTCTGTAATGGACTGAGGCTCTTTATGTTCCTGGAGCAAGCAGATGCCCTTGGGCTCTACTAGCATGAGACAGGACATATGGAGATGTTACTGGGGCCGCTTCGAGCAAATCGATGATGAACGGGAAGACAGTGATACAGTGATATATGATATATAATATAAATATAGTTTATAAATCATATAAAAATCATATATTATCAATATATAATAATTTATCATTTGTCACTTGTATCACTTGTCTCCTGTTGTTCATCGATTTGCTTGAACGGGCACCAGTAACATCTCCATATGTCCTGTCTTGCTCTAGTGTAGCCCAAGGGCATCTGCTCGCTCCCAGGAACACAGAGAGCCTCAAATCATTTGTTCAGGTCACAGGAATGAGGTCTATAATTGCTATTGTTTTTGGCATATCAAATACAACACGGGTAGCTTGCCAGGCTCTGCCGTGAGGGTGGGATACTCTTGGTAGTAGGTAGGCCCTAAGTTCATGCATTTATTGAGGAACTCTGATGAGCTGTGGAGTCTGGATGTTGAAAATGGCGGCCCTCATGGTGCAGGGTTCCTCTGGCTTCTTGCAAGACTCTATTGGGATGGCGGGCAAGGAAAACCACAGCATGAGAATGCTTCCTGCCTTCCCTCCCAGATGACTCATGATCAGCCAAGCAAAGGGAGAATTGGTAGCAGCTCTGCCCCATGTATCTGTGTCCATAATGATTTATACAATTTATACATTATATTCATAAACATTATATAGTTATAAATATAATATTTATAAATAAGATTTACATTAATAAAATTATATAATAATTTATAAGTATATAATAAATTATGTTTAATATAATATAAATTATACAATTTATAAATCCTATTTAAGTAAATATAATTTGCTATATTTATTTATTATATAAATATTACATTATTTATAATATATTATAATAGCTAGTATATATTATTTACTATAAATAAGTAATATTTATTGATTGGGGCGTATCACTACCACTTTCCTAACTCATGCACCAAGTCAATATTTCCCCTGCTCTGATTACCCCAGAGCCAGCTGACCAGCACCTGTGGACTGCCCCGTCCATCTCACAGCTGAACTGATTCTGGGGACCACACCTCTAGCTCAAAGCTGAATGGCTTCAACCCGCCCGGTCCTAAACTGTTTACGTGCCCGCTCTTACCTTTTCTGCAGAAACCACCTTAAATGCCCAAGTCCTGCTTCAGCATCCCAGCCCTGGGCCTTTCTATGTGACCCTGAGCGGGTGGCACAGCCCCTTAGCTTGGAGATTTGAGTCTGAACTTCTTTCAACAGCATCCGCCTCTCGGAATCATTAATCAGTTGTCTCTGGGAGTTAAAATACTTCAGGTATAATTATTTGGGGATATTGAGCAGGGAGAGACTCTCAGACATGGGGCAGAGCTGCTACTTGCTCTCCCTGTGCCCAGCCGCTCATGAGGCGCCCGGGAGGCATGGCGGGTTCTAGCCCTGGCCTGCCACCCCAGCAGAGCCTCATAACAAGCCAGACGACCCCCCACCCCCGACTCCATGGGGCGGCCGTTTTCCACATCCGGACTTCTTTCTTGTCACAACTCCACCCAGCAGACCAGTCTATCATAGCCCGGATCATCAACAGCCACCATGCAGCAGTTTTTTTTTCAATCCGGTCCAGGTATGCTGAACCAGAGACTCTCAGACATGGGGCAGAGCTGCTACTTGCTCTCCCTGTGCCCAGCCGCTCAGGGAGGCACCCGGGAGGTATGGCGGGTTCTAGCCCTGGCCTGCCACCCCAGCAGAGCCTCACAACAAGCCAGATACCACCCCTACTCCATGGGGCCCGCCATTTTCCACATCTGGACTTCCCTCTCGTCACAACTCCACCCAGCAGACCAGACTATCACAGCCTGGCTTGCGTGGCTGCTAGTGGCCGTGCGGTTCATCAATAATTGCTTTATTTAAAGGTGACTACAAGAATATGCCACCCGCACGGCAAACCTGGCAAGCTGCTCGTGTCGTATTTGATATGCTAAATACCAGTAACATTTATATTAGGTCATTCCCGTGACCCAATATAATGGTTTAAGGATCTTTATGTTCCTGGAGCAAGCGGATGCCTTTGGGTTCTACTAGCATGAGACAGGACATATGGAGATATTACTGGTGCCCGCTCTAGCAAATAGATGATCAATGGGAAGATAGTGATAGTGATAGTGATTGAGCAGGGAGGGTGCACAGAGAGTGTGCAGGGAACCCCCATGTTCTGTTTCTTAGATGGACATGTGGAGGACGGGGGTGGAAGCGGTTTAAGAACATTCACTCGGGCACGGGGCCTTTCCTTTAGAGTACATAAAATCAAACACAGCCACTCACTTTAATGGGCTATCAAAGTCGCTCACGCTCTTTTTCTTTCTTACTTTGCGAAGTGCACAGGATCACAAAAGATGCTAACTTTAGGGAACCTAGGGTCTGCTGAATCCATTGTGGCTAGTTCTCTCCGCGACTAACGCTATTGCAAAAAAAAAAATGTTGTCTAAGTCTTAAAATGTGGCTATGGCGCCAAACACGCAGGCCCCAAAGGCCTCTGGGAAGTTCATTTCTTGCCTCTGATTTTTAACTCCAGCATCATTCACTGTTTTGATTGCCACATACGGCCTTGCTCCTTCTCCCCTCAAGACCCTGCGCCGCCTGTGGGACCCTCCTCCTGTGATGCCTTTCAGAGCTCCTCCTTCAGGCAGGCTTCCCTGACTGCTCGCTATGCCTGGGTTAAGTAACCGCCCCTGGAGCTCTGGCAGTATCCTGGGCATCTGAGTCACTGTACTCCTCTTTCTGCTTTTCAAGAACCCACTGGTGGCCTCTTTTGAGCATCTGGTGAATGAATCTGGCATCGAGTCAGGTGGAGTCAGCACTGGGTGAACCCTGGAGGACGGAGGCAGGCAGGGGGCTGGCTCAGGCTGAGCCATAAACCTTACTCCGTGGCCCTGAGCAAGTCCACGTTCCTCTCTCTGGAGCCCAAGTTTGCTCCTCTGCACGATGAAGGCTTCCCCGCCCACCCCCGCCGTGTTTATTAGCTCTGCAACTTCCGGTCCTAGGCAGAGGGGACACCTGCAGGCTTGTGCAGCTGGACGCCAGGGCTTGGGGCCCCTCTGAGCTCTGCAGACCGGAGATTCTGCTTTGATGAGGGATGGGGAGGCAGGAGAGGGGCCACTTGAGGCGCCCGGGGTGGGGACCCAGGCAGGAAGGAATGGGGGGGCTGAAGCACAGCTGCTCGGGACAATCCAGTCTTTTCACGGCGACTCAGTTCTCGGCCGCGGGATGACCTCCCCTCTGCGCCCTCTGTCCCCACTGTCCCGCTGTCCCCCTCCGGCACCCTTCCTGTGTCCTCCGGCACCCTTGCCCTCCTCCAAACTCCACAGCTCATCTCCTTCCTTTGGTTCACACAGTTTTGCCCCAGAAACAGGCACTGAATGTCCTTGAGTGGCCGCAGATCTCAGGAGGGAAGGCCCCGCCCTGAGAGAGGGAGGAGGAGGAAGCCTGTGATTGGGGGAGCAGCTCAGTGCCAAGAGCCCCAGGGGTGGCCACGTCCCACTCCGGGGAACCCTGCTTCCTATTTTCCTGTGACTCTCACACTCCTAGTGGTGTGAGGAAACCCTACCAGGCCTCTGAGCTCAGTTCACCTTCTCTGTGAAAGCACACCCCTTGTCCCAACTTGCCTAGGCGACTGGGTAGAGTCCTGGGTTCAGGAGCCGTGGGTTTGAACATAACTCTGCCATCAATGTGCTGTGTAGCCTTGGAGAAGCCTCTTGCCCTCTCTGGACACCTTCCCATGGCAGGGGGGCGGTGACTGGGGGGGCTTTAAGTCATCCTGCCCGCCCCGCCCCGTGCCCACTCCATCAGCAGCGTAGCTGCTCCCCATAGGACACGTCACCTGCTTTTGATCTCAGCAGCTGAGACAGGTCAGGGTTCACCTTGTCAGACTCCCCACTATAAAGCAACTCTTGGCCCCCCGCCCCCACACTGTGCGCTCTGGAACAGTCACCGCGAGAGGGCGGTAGTGACGCTCCTGAGCAGTCAAGTGCTGGCCTAAAGGATCTGGACGTCTCTGGGGAGACCTGGCACTTCTCCTACTTATTTATTCATTCTCTCATTTATTTACTCAGGCCAACACTTGATTCTCTTGCTCAAATTGTTCTAGCTTTGGTCATGAGCGAAGACCCCGACATCCATCCCTGGCGCGGCTTGGTTGGTTGGAGACTTTTTAGTTTTCTTGCTTTCTGGCACAACAGGAAAGTCATTTTTCCTGTCTGCAGCCCAGAGTTGGTGTTTTCTCCACGGAGCCCTGAGTGCTTATACTGAGAGAGGAATTTAGGAGCAAGACGTGGGAGCTAGGAGGGGTTGCTAGTCCCGGGCACCGCGGCTTTCCTGTGTCCTCAGCTGACAGGGCAAAGAAGCTTTTGTGCATTCACGAACTGTGTGCCCGATGTCTGCTAGCCCCTCCCTCCCTCTCTGCCAACCTACTGCCCAGTTGCATCTGTGCTCCGTTACGCTAAGCATGCCATTGCTTCTGCTCTAATTCATTGCTACCCAGAACTTTCTACTTTTTTGGGTCACACCCGGCGATGCTCAGGGGTTACTCCTGGCTCTGCACTCAGGAATTACTCCTGGCGGTGCTCCGGGGACCATATGGGATGCCGAGGATTGAACCCTGGCCGGCCCAGGCCGGCCGCATACAAGGCAAACACCCTACCCACTGGGCTATCGCTCCGGCCCGTACCCAGAACTTTCTAGCTCCTTATTTGTCCGGAGCCTCTCACTTCAACGGAGAGAAACCCGTACCCTTCTTTTTTCATCCAAACGGGCTGTTCAGAGCCCCTTTAAGTTAGCTGTCTTCAGTGGGTTTTGTTATTTTCTTTCTTTCTTTTCTTTCTTTCTTTCTTTCTTTCTTTCTTTCTTTCTTTCTTTCTTTCTTTCTTTCTTTCTTTCTTTCTTTCTTTCTTTCTTTCTTTCTTTCTTTCTTTCTTTCTTTCTTTCTTTCTTTCTTCCTTCCTTCCTTCCTTCCTTCCTTCCTTCCTTCCTTCCTTCCTTCCTTCCTTCCTTCCTTCCTTCCTTCCTTCCTTCCTTCCTTCCTTCCTTCCTTCCTTCCTTCCTTCCTTCCTTCCTTCCTTCCTTCCTTCCTTCCTTCCTTCTTTCTTTCTTTCTTTCTTTCTTTCTTTCTTTCTTTCTTTCTTTCTTTCTTTCTTTCTTTTTTTCTCTTTCTTTCCTTCCTTCCTTCCTTCCTTCCTCCCTCCCTCCCTCCCTCCCTCCCTCCCTCCCTCCCTCCCTCCCTCCCTCCCTCCCTCCCTCCCTCCCTCCTTCCTTCCTTCCTTCCTTCCTTCCTTCCTTCCTTCCTTCCTTCCTTCCTTCCTTCCTTCCTTCCTTCCTTTCTCTTTCTTTCTCAGGAACACTCCTGGTGCAACCGGGGGCATTTGGGGTGCCAGGGATGGACTTGGGCGGCCACGTGCGGTGCCAACGGCTATGTCATCGCTCCATCTCCATCTTCATCATCCTTTGAGGGTACCTTACTCTCTGATACAAGGTATTTCGGGTTTTTATACGTTTCCTGCCCCGTCCTGGCTCAGTCATTTCTCTAGGTTTTGTTTAGTGAGGAAAGATGTTTAGGAATCAGGACTTAGACATCCAGAGGTCTAAGTGCCATGGAGCTGTTCCTTGGTCTTAGTGGACGAAGCTGTACATGTGTGTATCAGAGTGTGAGTCATGCTAACATCTGCAACAAAACTCGGAGCTACAGCTCCTCCCCTTCTTCCTATTTTTAACTTCCTTTGCCTGTAGTGAGAACTCACCTCTCCAAATCTTCAACATATTTAATCATTTTTTTGATCTCACCCACACAGATATAGTGGCTTCAGAATTAGAATGCCAGGAGTTCCACAATTATAACCTCTGCTAAGTACCACTAATTAGAATTCAAGATTTCTTTGTAGTCTTTTCCTTCAACTATATCTCACTAAAAGGGTCCTGGAGTTCGGGCCCTGTGGTCAAAGTTATTTGAATTAATTATCTGCTCGGTGCTTCGTAATATTCATTTGGCATGTAATTAAGCTAATCCCTCACCTTTGTTTTCAGGTTTTGGGGCTCAGGTTTCCATCTTTTAATTTAATTTTGAAAATACAAAATATTTACTAGGCTAATGAGTCCAAACCCTATACAGATAAATTCGGAAATCTCACACCGTTCTCTCTTCTCTGTTGCCTTGTCACTCTCTCCTCATGAGAAATCATCTCAAGAGATTTCTGATTTATCATTCCTGGGGTTTTTATTAGCATTAATAAATAAATACATGCATAAATAAGAAAGTGTTTTCAATCTTTTCCTTACACAAAAGGGAGCATGCTCTATGCAGTCCTTTGCACGTGTGTAATTTATACTTTAGCCCATGCCAGTCCCTCCACAGAGGTCAAACTACACGCCGTCCCCTGCTGTGGCACCCTGTTTCACGCAGCCATTTTACCTCTGCCTGAACGCTGTCTGGGCATGCCAACAATTTTGCTTTCCAACAGCTGCTAGGTTCTCAAACTCATTACTACAAACTATGCTTCCATGAAGAACCCTGCACATATGCATCTTTTATGAAGGTCTAAAGAGGTCCCAGAGACCCCACCCGTGACTCTGTCAACTGGGCTGGTGGTTCAATGCAAGGGTCTGAAGAGGCAGCGTTAAATGCCTCCGAGGCACGTCGTCAGTGCCTGGAACCTTCAGGGCTTCACTTGGAGTTTCTTGGGGGATCACGTGGTTCTGGGAACTCAGCTCAAGTGATGCCAGGCATGTGTCTGAACCCTAGTCTCAAATCTGGTGAGTAAACTTCTTTGCATCTTTGTGGCATTGTATTTTCAGGATAACTCTTAAAAGTAAAAATCCGGGCAGCGGAGTGATGGCCCAGCGGGTAGGGCGTTTGCCTTGCCGTAGTTGGCCCATGCCCGGCCCGTGTTCGATTCCCGGCATCCCATGTGGTCCCCGGGGCACCGCCAGGAGTGGTTCCTGAGTGCAGAGCCAGGAGAAACCCCTGAGCATTGCTGGGTGTGACCCAAAAAGCAAAAAAAAAAAAATCCTGGGCAGGCAAGTGCAGCCTTTGCCATGCCGTTAGCCGATTATCGGGCCCTTGAATGGTCCTTGTTAATGTCTGGAGTTCCCAGCAATGGCATAGAACATGCCAGTTTGCTCAAAGTCTCCCCCATATGCACTGTCAAGCGTTTGAGGTGCTTGCCCGTTTGGTGGATGAGAAATGGGACCTCAGTGCAGTTTGATTTGGATCAAATTCTCATCTTTTTCAGGCCATTTGTCGAGACATTTCCCTAGGGCAGGTGCTGGGTTCTTCCAAGCAACACTGACAACTGATTCCAGGCTTGACCCAGCCCCAGGGGTAGTTTGTAGTGGTGGCTCCACAGCTCACTCCCTATTATGTGAGGGGCCTGTGTGGTCTTGACAGAGAATCTCAACTCCTCATTCCCCTGGGCTGGTTCTTGAGGGGCCACTGACCCTGCCCAAGGACCAAGCAGCCAGGGAAGCAACTGCTCCTTCTTCCAACACACAAAGAAGTCTCTGAGGGAGGAGCGTGAGTCAGCCTCAGAGAAATGCAGAAGTCCTGACCCTCCGCAGCTCTGAGGGGCAGCTGGGCCAAGGAATGATAAAGGGGGCTCATGAGGGGCTGGTAAGTCTGGGGTGGAGCCGCCAGTTGAGGAAGCTGGATCTGGAGACTCAGGGCATCCCACTTCCTGGGGATGATGGCGCGACCTCTTGCAAATTTCTCGGTCTTGATGCTCATCAGTGCCACTGTTTCCTCCCTGGCTGTCTGAGAGACATGTTAAAACTAGAACAATCGCACCTTCATGCTATAAAATTATTCTTCTCCAGGAGGACAAACTGAGCTGAAATTTTACCTCCATTGACTTTCCAAATGGAATACCTTCCTGCCTAAAATACTCTATATATCCTCACACCTGACCATCTATTATCCATCCATGCATCCATCATCCATCCGTCTATCCATCCATCCATCTGTCCATCCGTCTGTCGTCCATCCATCCGTCTGTCTGTCCACCTGTCCATCTGTCGGTCTATCTGTCCATCCATCAGTCCATCCATCCATCCGTCCATCCGTCTGGCCGTCCGTCCGTCCGTCCGTCCGTCAGTCCGTCCATCCATCCATCCATCCATCCATCTATCCATTCATCATCCATCCATCTATCCATCCATCCATCCATCCATCCATCCATCCATTCGTCTGTCCGTCTGTCCATCCGTCCGTCCGTCTGTCCATCTGTCCATCTGTTGGTCTATCCGTCCATTCGTCTGTCCGTCCGTCCATCCGTCCGATCCGTCTGTCCATCTGTCCATCTGTTGGTCTATCCGTCCATCCATCCATCCATCCATCCATCTGTCTGTCCATCTGTCCATCCGTCTGTCCATCCATCCATCCATCCATCCATCCATCCGTCCGTCCGTCCGGTCCAGTCCGTCCATCCATCCATCCATCCATCCATCCATCCATCCATCCATCCATCCATCTATATATCCATTCATCTGTTTATCTATTCATCCACTCATCTATCCATTCATGCATCTGTCCATCTATCCATCTACTCATCCATCCACCTATCCATCTATCCACCTACCCATCCATCTTAGTTTTCTATTGATGCCTAATAATTTACAACTCAGAATCTGAAACACTTATTCTTTCACGGTTTCTATGAACTGGGCGTCCTGGGAATCTGCCTGGCTGAGTGGCTCTAACTCAGGATCTCTTAAGAAGTTGCAGTCAAATCATTGCTGGAGCTTTGGACATCTGCAGATTTGATTGAGCCACAGAGCGCATGTTCCAGGGGACTTGTTACATGGCTGGGGAGCTGCTGCAGGCTGTTGGCAGGTTGTGCATCTCCCAACTGCTTGGGCATCCAGACTACATGGCAGTTGCGCCAAGGCAGAAACCACAGCGTCTTTGTAATGGAAGCTCAGAATCCGCAGACTCTCCTCTCCTCCACATTGGACTCTTTGAAAGTGAGTCTAAATCCAGTCTACACCAAAAGTCCCTGCATTTGGGGAAGAGAGGAGGATTAAGACATTTATATGGAGCTCGGGGAGAGCACAGGGGTTAGAGCATGTACTTTGCATGCAGCTGACCCCAGTGTGATCCCCCAACACCACACAGTCCCCACACATCACTGAGTGCCAACCTCGAGCACTATTGCGTGACCCTGATGGTCGCCAGTGCTGTGGGGTCCAAATAGCATCAGACCCTTGGACCACACACTGAATTTGACTGTTAATTTCTGGCAGTGGTCCTCAGATCTCTGCCTAGGAGGTGCCACTGCCCTTTCCTACAAGGACTTTGGGGGCAAGATTCAAAATCACCATCTTATCCTTCCTCCTTAAGCACCCGTCATGCATGACTCTCCCTATGGCAGTTGGGAGCCTGGATAGGTTTGAGGAACAGAGCATCGAGATTCTGGGTACAAGTCCAGTGCTTATGAGCCCAAGAAGCCACATGTGTAAGTATAATGGGCTGGAGAAAACCCCTGTGGGTCTTTTAAGGGAGCTGGCTTCCCTGCTCCCTATTTTTAGATACCGACAACTAAATTGGTTTTGGCCTTACATTTGCTTTGTTTGACCTATATGTGAGCAGTATGAGGTCACATCAAATTTCTCAAGGTTCTCCAAACATTCGTTCATTCCATGAGCTCCCTTTCTGCACCTGGGTCCCCTGCACACATTATAGAAATGACTTTTAATCATCCCTGCCCTCCTAAACAGTTTTTTGTTTGTTTATTGCTAGGAATATCTCTTCATCCTTGGAGAACTTCCTTCCTGTTTCACCAGCCAGATGCAAAGTCCTTTTCTCTGGGACCCCTTCGGTTACCTCTCCAGGGGTCTGCCGTGGTCCCCTTCTCTCTGCATCCCTGTGACTGCATTCACAGCCCACCTTGCATGCCACTTTGTGTGCTGTTGTGCAAGGGGTGGGGTGGGAGAGAGACACAGGAGCTGTGGAACAGAGGAGGCCAGGTTAGCTCGGACATCCGCAGGGGCTCCCTGGGCTGATAGTCCTGGGAAGACGAGCAAGATTTGTGCCAAAGGGGCCCCTGCGGCAGAGCAAGAAGATGACCAAAACCACAACAGGACGGTGTGGCGGCACCTGGGTGGTGCCCGCACTGGCAGGTCCTGGCTCCTTCTGTCTTGGACCTTCCCCCTAGCTGCCCACCTCCCGGATGGTGAGGGGTGAGTGTGCCGGTCCCCATGGCTCCCATCACTACCCAGGGCAGAGGAGATAGTCAGGGCAGAGGAGCCGGCTGAAGCAAGAAACCTCTGTTCTGGATGAGTCACTGATGAATTCTGCCCCACAAAAACAGAAGAGGGCGGGACTGGGAGGAAAAGACGAAGCCCAGGAGTACGGGACCCAAACTGGGAGCACGGTGCCTCGGTGCAAGCCGCCTCCTGGCTTCCGTCTCTTGTTTTCCACCGTCCTTGCAGCTGACCCTCCTCCGGCTCCCCAGGCAGCCCCTGTTCCCTTCTACCATCTCCTCCTCTCCAGCTGCTAGAGGAATCTTTTACAAAAACAAAGCAAAGGGATCTGATCATGTTACTCCCTCCCCACTGTCCCCCTGTGACTCGGAGAACATTCAGAGCCTAGGATCGATCTGGATCTGCTGAGCTTCGCCCACGCCTTCCCCGCTCTGACCCTTGACGGTCTCTCTCCAACGGCTGGGATGTGTCCATGCTGGTGTTTGGATTCTGGTGCTGTTTTTGTTCCCCCGGACACTTTTCAGATCTCGGCTTCACCACGGCCCTCTCAGTCTCTTCTGAGAAGTTGGATTTCTCGGATCTGTGGTCTGTTTTTCTCTCACGGCGGGAATGGGATGTGCGTGTTGCGTTCATTCATCACTGAGATCTCGTTCCCATGACAGGACTCTGTCTGCTGGGCTCGCCTGGGGAGCTGCCCTGGGCACCGCCTGAATGTCAGGGAACATCGCTCAGGTTCTCTATCCCTGGCAGAATAGGACAAATTCTGGTGGAATATGTGGCTATTCCCCACAGCAGGCAGAAGGGGAAGGCGAAGCAGAGGCTATCGGCTCCATATTACCACCGGGAAAGTGGGGTGCAGGGGTGTTATATGAAGTTGGAAGCATCACATAGGCTTGCTCTTGAAGGAAGGTCTGAGTGGCGTGGTCCATGATGTAGGCAATGCTTTAAATCCACTCACGGGAAGGGACATTAGTGGGGTTAGCTCAAGCCTACTCCTAGAGTCCATGTCTTCCTCTGTGCAATCTTAAGACATGTGTGTCCAAAACCAGGACCTCACTCATGAAAGGCAAATGCTCTACTGCTGAGCCACATCGCAGGGGTAAGGAGAGCTCCTCCGCCTTCCTCACAACAGAATGCACGTCGCAAACAAGCGCCTTCTCCAAGCCGATGCGTGTTCATTGGGCTTCCTGGGCTCTGTGCTAAGAAGGGTTCTGAGGTGGCTTCTCAGTTCAACAGGAAGTTCCGTGATGGGCTGCTGATGTCCACCATGGCTAAGAGAGGATATACACGTATGCTCAGTCAATTCTTACTGCACAAATAAGTTTGAAACTCCATGACATCCTACCTGAGTGTGACACTCCAGTGAGCTGTCCCTGAGCTCTCCGTGCCCTGGGAATCATTGGCAGGACTGCTGTTTGCTAGGGACCATATTCTAGGCACTGGTTGAAGTGCTTTTACTGCATTATCTCACTGGAATCTTCCCAGTCATCAAAGAGTCTTGCAAATACCTTCCTTTTATGCCCAGGACACTCTACGGCACAGGAGGGCAGAGACTACAAAGCGAGTAAGCAGCTGAATTTTCCTCCTGGCACTTCTCTACCTCCCGCCGCACCATATGCGAGGGCAGTTGTTTCTCACAATCTAGAGCAGTCATTGGAGCAGGATTCGGTATTCGCTTACCAAAGAGAAAGGAAATGAATAGTTGAGCAGTCTTTGGAAAATTCTCTGAAATCCCCAGAGGAGAATCGGGTCCAATTCAATAGTTAAGTTTGTGTATTTGGAAGTCGATTTCACAATCGTTAGCCCCAATATTATTTTTTTAAAAGCACCCTTTTATGTGTTGTAGGACAATTCTGCTGTGTACCAGACACATTAAAAGTATTTTACATTCATGAGCTTATTAATCACCACCACAGTGCTATGAGGAAGTCAATATTATTTTGTTCTGTAAAAGATGATTCAGAGACTTGGAGAAATGAACACACAGCAAGGGGCTAAACCATACAAAGGCGTGTGTGTGTGCGTGTGCGTGTGTGTGTGCTAGGTTTCATGTGGAGCTGTGCCACGGCAGAAAGTGTATTTTTTGGAGAGCATATATGGAAATAAAGGATGTCAAGAGACCCAAATGGTGGTATTTAATGGACATTCATGTATAAGTCATTTCAGACTCTCCACCCTTTTTATAGAGCCCAACTGTTTTTTTTAAGGTGAGGCACACCCACAGGTGCTCAGGGGCCATTCCTGGCTCCATGCTCAGGCGTAACCCTGGCAGTGCTTGGGACCACGTGCAGCGTCAGGGGTCAAACGACAGTGCAAGCACCTGCACCCCTGTACCATCTCTCCAAGCCTCAACTGTTGTCTCCGCCCACTCTCTCCCCACTCCTACGGACTCTGCCTTACCCAAGGGCAGAGCGCCTCATGCTGCGGGTGTTGGAGGAACAAGCAGGAGCGGCCCAGAGACCTGCAGCCGGAAGCCATCTGCCTTCTAATGTCACTCCAAAGCTACGGAGCCAAGGCGTGGCCAAGATCACTGCCAGGAGATGACCCAGGAGAAAGCAGACTAGCAAACAGTCGTGGCATCTCTAAGCCTTGGGCGTCACAGTGGGAATGGGTGTGGAGTCACGGGAAAGGACATGGGGGTGAGTGTTGACTCCTTAGACTCAAATTCAAGAGGCGCAGACTTCATTAACATCACCATCATCATCTCCGTGACCATCTCCACCACTATTTCACAGCCAACTTTCCCACCATCACCATCATCATCCCCACCAACACCACCGTCAACACCACCATCAACACCACCACCATCACCACCATTGTCACCACCACCCTCGGGACCATCATCTTCACCATCATCTCCATTCTACAGGTGAAGAAACAGAGGCTTAAGACCCTTCTTAGGCCGCCCTCATTCTCAGACTTGACAATGAAGTCGGGGGCTCCAACCCGGTTTGTTGCAGGAGTCTAGCTCTGCCCTGGGTCCCTACTACTGGCGGGGATGGGGGGGGAGTGTGTGTGGGAGCGGGGTGCAGGGAAACAGCGGGACAGGACAGCCCAGTCTTGGCAGCCAGCGTGGCCTGGCAGGGGAGGGGCGCCTGGTTCTCATCACTGGCGGCGGGCTGCGGGGAGGGGCGCGGCCGGGCGCCGGCACAAAGGGGAGCCGCGTCCGACCCGGGCGGGGTCTCGGCGCCCCCGCCCCGCGGCAACCCCTCGGCGCCCGCCTCTGCCTCTGGTCTCACTGTCTGCAGCCCCGCCGCGCGCCCCTGCGCACCCGCTGCTCGGTGGCCCGGGTCAGTGCGCCCCAGCCTGGGTCAGCGCACCCCAGCGTCAGCCAGGCGGGACTGCACAGACGACAGACTCCAGGCTGCGCCTGGACAGCATCACCCAGTGCCCTGAACAGGAGCCGCGGCCTACATCACCATGGTAACGCCTGCCAAGCCTTTGCCCCGGGAAGCCTGGCTCTGCACCCTCAGCGGAGCTCGGCGTCAGTGGGTCTGTCCTCACCAGCACGGGTGGAAGTGGGGT
The DNA here is from genome assembly GCA_021461705.1 of Cryptotis parvus. Classification (NCBI taxonomy): domain Eukaryota; kingdom Metazoa; phylum Chordata; class Mammalia; order Eulipotyphla; family Soricidae; genus Cryptotis; species Cryptotis parvus. The sequence goes on along the minus strand of JAJIBD010031133.1, from coordinate 124,061 downwards.
CCCCTCTCTGCTCTCTCTCTGTCTACGGGAAGGGCGCGGGTTGCTGGGCGTCTGTCAGACCTAACTGCTGGGCCCTCCTCTCCCCGGCCCGGAGTGGAGCTGGAGACCCCCCCACTTGGGCCTGGAACAAACTTGGGAGGGTCAGCAAGGACAGGGCACTGGGTGGGGACAGGGGCTGGAGTCCCCTCCGTCCCTGGCAGTTGTGTGAGGAAGGTTAGGGGGCCGCCAGTGGGCAGGAGGGTTATTCATGCCCACTCGGGGTGCTTTTACCGTTTTAGACTCAAGGTTGGAAACTCAGAGAGTCACATGGTCCCGACTTGAGGTGCTGCCCTGGGATTGGGTGGGGGTGTGACACTGGGGGGGGAGGGAGATCCCCCATTCCATGGCTTCGAGGCTGGCTTCTCCGATTGGAAAACAGGGGATGCCCTGGAAAGTGTGTGTGTGTGTGTGTGTGTGTGTGTGTGAGTGTCTGTGAGAGTGTATGTAAATGTGTGTGAGTGTGTGTGTATGTGTATGTGTGTGCTTGTGTGCAAGCACCAGTAACTAGGAACAGGGAATGAAAGAAAAATCGATTTGGGAAGAATCCCCACTCCGCAGAGGCCCGGGAGCCGGGCGGAGTCACCAGCTGCTGTAACTGGAGAAGGGCCCTGAGGACCTTGTACATGAGGGAAAGTGAGGTCGGGACTTCATAGGTGCCTCTGGTCAGCCTTGGTGACTCTGCACGGGCTTCTGTGTCTGTCCACGTGCATGCACCAGGCACACCCACTCGCCCCTGCCGACTCACCTCTCAGGTGAGCCTGTCCTCCTGCTCACCTGTTGCAAAGGGACAGACCAGAGATGCCCCTGGACACAGGCTTCACACACTTGGAGCTGCTGGACAGTGATCAGCTGCACTGTCCAGGGGTCTGGCAATGCACGTCTCTCTGACCGTGACCCTGCTGGCACCAGGTGGAGGCTTAATCACTGGGAGCTTGGGGGGACCACCCGCTGCCCTCACAGGAAGTGGGGTGGGATGATCTGATCCCTGGAAATGCACCAGCTGTCCCCACCAGCCCAGACCGTCCTGCACGCAGGGACCTTCCCCGATTCAGGGCCAACTCGACCCGTGATTTAGAATTTGGAATCCTGGACCCTCAGCTCAAGGGTCAGGCACCCACAGCTTCTCTGAGAGGTTGAGAGAATCCTTCCTGAATTATCTTTAAATACTAGAGCTTGGGACAGAGAGATAACAGAGGGATTAAGGTGATTGTCTTGCACATGACCAACCTGGTTTGATCCCTGGGAACTACGAATGGGTCCCTGAGTACCGCCAGGAGTGAGCCCTGAGCACAGAGCCAAGAGGGAGCCCTGCATCAGCAAGACAATGGTGGTTGGAAATGGTCACTCTGGATAGGAACTAGGTGCTGAAAGGAGGTAGAGGGACATACACGATGACTCTCAGTACCTAATACTGAAGACCATAATACACAGAAGGGAGAGAGAGAGAGAGAGAGAGAGAGAGAGAGAGAGAGAGAGAGAGAGAGAGAGAGAGAGAGAGGCCCAAGCGAGGAAGAAAGTTGCCTGCCATAGAGGCAAAGCTGGGGCAGGAGCGTGGCCAGAGGGAAACTGGGGACACTGGCAGTGGGAAATGTACATTGGTCAAGGGATATTGGGACATTGTATAATTGAATATAATTATAATATTATAATTATAATTGTCAGCAGAGCCTGACAAGGTACCTGTGTCATATATAATATGCCAAATACCAGTAACAATTATAGACCTCATTCCCCTGACCTGATGGAATGGTTTGAGGCTCTTTATGTTCCTGAAGCAAGCAGGTGCCCTTGGGCTACACTTGCTTTCAACTGGACTTATGGAGATATTACTGGTGCCCGCTCGAGCAAATCTGTGATCATCGGAAGTCTAGTGATCAAGTGATATAATTGAAACCCACTCATGAACAACCTTGTAACTGTGCATCTCACAGTGATTCAATTAAAAAAAAATCTATTAAAATAGAAAAAAAAAGCACAGAAAAAAAGGTGTGATCCCTGAGCACAGAGGAGGGAGTGATCCCTGAGCACAGTGCCAGGAGTGAGCCCTGAGCAACACAGGGCTTGGCTCTGGACCCCTTCCACTCCTCTCCAAAATTGCACCCAATGGGAATGAAGCACGTTTGCCAATTCTGACTGCATGCTCAGGCCACGGATGATTTTGAGTCCTGGGATTATCTTTTAGATAAAGGCATAGGTAGATTTTTTTTTTCTTTTTTGAGTCACACCTGGCAATGCTCAGGGGGTTACTTCTGGCTCTGCACTCAGGAATCACTCCTGGCAGTGCTCAGGGGACCATATGGGATGCCGGGGATCGAACCCGGTTCAGCCGTGTGCAAGGCAAATGCCCTACCCCTGGACTATTGCTCCGCCACCCCCATAGGTAGATTCTTAAAGGCTTACAGTGATTAAGCGTTAGGACCTGGTAAGAATGTTTAGTGAGCAGTTAGGATGCCTGAAGAGTAAGAAAAACTCATGGACCTGACATCTGGGGTTCTAGTAGAAAGGGGGGAAAGATCCTGAGGGCACAGACTGAGAGGCCACACAGGCCAGGCTAGTGCAGCCGTGGGAGCAGTGGCCGAGACAATGACAACTGGACCTGTGTGTGAAGAAGGCCAAAGAGGTGGCGGGGAGTCAGGCCTGCTGGAGTGGCCAGGAAGGGGCAGGAGAGTGGCCAGGCCTGCTGGAGTGGCCAGGAAGGGGCAGGAGAGTGGCCAGGCCTGCTGGAGTGGCCAGGAAGGGGCAGGAGAGTGGCCAGGCCTGCTGGAGTGGCCAGGAAGGGGCAGGAGAGTGGTCAGGCCTGCTGGAGTGGCCAGGAAGGGGCAGGAGAGTGGCCAGGCCTGCTGGAGTGGCCAGGAAGGGACAGGAGAGCGGGCTGAGCTCATCATCCGTCCCACATTTCGTCAGGGAGAGACCTGGAGCTCAGCTTCTGAACCTGCAAACCCGGGTGAAAGTGTGCCCCACCCTGCCAGGGTTGTTGGGAAGATGATAGAATGTCTGGGAAGGGGTTCGCAGAGCACCCGGGACCCCAGTTTCCCAGCATTATTGGATTGGGAGAGACAGGCAAAGGGGAGAGGGAGAGGGAGGAGCTAACAGAAACCAGCGGCTCGGGAAGGTCGGGACCCGCTCACGGTCCCACGGAGGGGCCACACAAGGGCCAACTTGACTTGGCTTGACTTGAACACAGGTCTTCGGACACCTATTGCCTTTGTGCTCACCGTCTCGGGGTTATTTTTTCAGTTTCTGGAAATATTTTTTTGAATTTTTATTTGTTAGTAAGGAGCCAATTCTCACTCATACCTCCACCCACACAAAAAGTGAACAAAGATTTCGAGCTGAAGCTTTCATTGGCCTCGATAGAAGCCTCTGGCAGCTGGCGCAGACACTGGCTTTATAGTTTCCAGTCTGGACTGGGGGATAGCCTGTCCCCCAGCCTCAGTCCCTATAAACCTGGTGGGGAACATGCAACCCCCCACACCGGCTGCTTCAAACTATTTGAAAGGGGGGTGTGGCCACCCCCTAAAGCGCTCAGCAGGAGGGAGAGAGAGCTGGGGTCAGGGGTGCAGCCTGTGTGCCAGGGACTGGAGCTCCGACCCCAAACACCTCTGGGTCGAGCCCCTGAGCCACTGGGGAAACCGTGGGTGGGTGAAACTGTGGGAGGCCCCAGCCCTGCCAGACGTGAGAAGTAATGCTTGGACGGGCCAGAGCCTCACCTGAGAATCTGGCCTCCTGAGTCAGTGGTCTCATCTGAGACTGACCCTCTGACTCCTGAGCTCTGCCTGGGAGGCCGCTTTGCCCTCCAAAGTGGAAGGTTGGGTTTGTTTTTTTTATGATTAAAATAGCAGTTTTTGAGGTAGCGCTGAGCCAAGGCTACATTCAGAGGGAGCTGATGAAAATGGGGCACGGTTCCCAGACCCCGTTTCCCCATGATGCCCTGGAGGCTGAGGTCGACCCTCACTCCCCCTGGCCTCAAAGATGTTTGTGCTCTCTCTTGTCCCCAGAGGCTCCTGCAGTGTAGGCAGCTGTGACCGCAGCCTCGGTCTCTCCCAGGGCCTGGGTCAGGGGTGCGAGGGCCTCAGCTTTATTCTCTTTCTTTTCTTTCTTTCTTTCTTTCTTTCTTTCTTTCTTTCTTTCTTTCTTTCTTTCTTTCTTTCTTTCTTTCTTTCTTTCTTTCTTTCTTTCTTTCTTTCTTTCTTTCTTTCTTTCTTTCTTTCTTTCTTTCTTTCTTTCTTTCTTTCTTTCTTTCTTTCTTTCTTTCTTTCTTCCTTCCTTCCTTCCTTTCTTCCTTCCTCCTTCCTTCCTTCTTTCTTTCTTTCTTTCTTTCTTTCTTTCTTTCTTTCTTTCTTTCTTTCTTTCTTTCTTTCTTTCTTTCTTTCTTTCTTTCTTTCTTTCTTTCTTTCTTTCTTTCTTTCTTTCTTTCTTTCTTTCTTCTTTTTTCTTCGTTTTCTTTCTTCGCTTTCCTTCCTTCCTTCCTTCCTTCCTTCCTTCCTTCCTTCCTTCCTTCCTTCCTTCCTTCCTTCCTTCCTTCCTTCCTTCTTTCTCTCTCTCTCTTTCTTTCTTTCTTTCTTTCACTTTGTTCTTTTTTTTGGTTTGGGGCCATACCCCCATGGTGCTCAGGGCTTACTGCGGGCTCTGCACTCCTGGTGGTGTTCAGGGACCATATGGGGTGCCGGGAAGGAAACCTGGGTCAGCCACGTGCAAGACAAACCCCCTACACGTTGTGCTATCACTCTGGCCCCTCAGCTTGAGAGTCAAATTGCTTACAAGAGCGCCACTATGTGTATGTTGTAGAGGTGTGATGTGCTCAAAGCCAATAGCCTCCACCACAACCTTCAGCACCCCACCCCGGGCCTCCTAAGCGCTGTGGTCAGGATGTAAGTTGCGTTCACTGCACACCCTTGGTGCCCTTGCTTTGTTTCATGGCAGACCACATCAACGCGTGAGAACAGCCGGTGTTTGTCGCCCCCTCTCTGACAGACTCGTTCCCCAGGGCACCCTCCAGCTCCTCCAGGCTCACAGCGTGATGACTGCCTCTCCTCATGGCTGGGTCCGACTCCATCACGTGTCTGTGCCTCACCATCGGAGACTCCTCTGTCGCTCGACAGCCACAGACACGTGCCCCAGTTAGGTCTGGACTATTCCTGGGACTCTATAACTCTTGAGATCCCTACTAGAAGGGCCCTGGAGACTGAGGAGTCCAGCGCCCTCCTTTCAGAGATGGGGAAACGCCGTCAAGGTCACCCGGAAAGTCGAAAGCAGAACCTCACCTTCCCTGGGCATTTCTGCTATGTGGAGAGCAAGGGGAGGCAGCCCCTGGGTAGAGCCCCTCACTGACACCCTTCTCAGTCCTCTCTCCCCAAACCCAGGTGCGAGGCTAAGTGAGGCCCAAGTCTCGACCTATTGGAGCAAACAGGCAAACCTGTATCTTTAGCGCATATCCAAAAGCCCCAACTGACGACATCTGGTGAGGCCATTTACAAAGAGAGCCGGCCTGACGTCCTTACACATGCCCACACCCCACAACCACAATCACGCTTTTATTCTCTGCTTTCCCTCTTCCCTCCCTGCTGCCCCCCACAATTATAAAAGTTCCAAAAAACAACATTTGGAAAATTCAGCAGGCTGGAGTTTTAAAGAACACTTAAAAGGTGCCTCATAAGCCCCGTCTGCTCACATTTTCTTTAGGGGAACTGCAGTTAACGCTTTAGACTGTGGCCTCCTGGTTTCCTCACAGCTTCACACAATGAACTGCCTAGACAGGGGCTTTTCTTTAAGAAGAATGTTCTCTAGCCAGAAGAAGGGTTTCCCTAGGATGGGGTGGGGAGCTGTCTGGGAGGAGCCCTCCATCAGGGTAGTGGTTCCCAAGGGTCAACATGGATGAAATCCATCCACTTGTACATTTTATGACGTCTGTTACGAAGGTGATGGGACCAATAGGAAAGCGCCCTGGCAATGACACTGGAAAGCTCTTACTGCCGCCGCCTCCTCCCTGGCCCAGAAGGAATAGCCAGGAATGGACACTTCAGCACCGTCCATGGTTCTGGGTGTCCATGTGATGGTCCCCAGGGCCCTCCTCTGGACGTACAGGAGAGGGGCTGGGGCTGGGCTTGGGGCCTGGCTGGTCAGGGCTTCTTCCATCTCAGCCGCGGCTGCTTCTGGCCTTACTCCTCGCCTGGGAACAATTAAAGCCCCAGCCAGGCGGCGCTCACCAAGAAGAAATGGGAATGAGTGGACTGGGTTTCACGGAAATCACTTTGAGGAGCCCCGTCTGGCCTGCGGGGTTTGGGTTCCTGTGGTCCCGGGTTGGTTTTGAGTGGCGAGTGGCCAGTTTCCTTCCTGCAGCTGCCCAGCCCCTCTCGCCATGTGTCCCCCACTTCCACCACCACCTCCCCTTGGCCCCCAGTATGGAACCACGGATGAGCCCCTGGTGAGCAGGCCTGGAGCAGGTATGGTTGTGGCCAAGAACTCTGAGTCCCATTAACTTGGAACATTCTTCGTCTTTACCAGCGCCCCATAAATGGTTACAGTGTGAGGCCAGCGGAGCCAGTCCAGTCTTTGGAAGCCAAGAGCATCCCAGACGCGAGTGAAAACAGCTTCGTTCTGCCCACTCAGAGGGCGCCAGGCAGGCAGCTGCCAGGGACACCCTCGGGCCGGGCACACAGGGCTTCAGGGGGCCTGGGAAGAGGGCACAGGTTTGGCCCACCCACCTGGACAGGATCCTGGCTCTGTCTCTCTCCTCTTGTGACCCTGGGCAAGGCCAGTGCCCATTTCATCTGCCAAGTGGGAAGGCCCTGCTTAGCCCTGGGATCCTTGTATGGCCACACAGGAGGGGATGGACTGCAGCTGGCACCCTGGAGGGGCCTGGAAACCCTGGTCACCCTCGGGTGAGGCAGTGGATTCCCAAGGATCTGGTCTGCACACGGGCTGCGCCTGGCCAAGAGGGGGAGAGAGCAAGGAAGAATAAGCGGAGCAGCCCCTGCCCTAGGCCCCGTCTAGCCACTGTCTCCCGGTAGCACCAGAACAATCGCCTGAATGAGACAGGAAAGGAAACCTCCGGGTACAGAGGGGGAAACTGAGGCAGGGATGGTTTCATGCCTCCTGTCCCAGAGGCTGGGGTGCAGAGGAGGCAGGTTGGCATGTCAGGAATGAAGGGGAGAGGAATTGTGCCCTGAAATCCGGGTTCTCTGAGCTGAGCACCGGAAGATGCTCTGCAGCTGAGATACCGCCCGCCCACTTCGACCCCGTGCTCTGTCTGTGCCAAGCTCAGCCAGGGAGAAAGGAGGAGAGCCAAGTTTTGAGGGTTTGGGGTGGGGGTGTGGCTGACCTTTAACCTTTGACCTTAAACTAGATAGTCCTAGTTTAAAGCAGTCCATGCCCTCCTGCTTACATTTTTCTTTTAAAAACAAACAAACAAACAAAAAGCAGGGCCGGAGCCATGGTATAGCAGGAGGGCACTTGCTTTGCGCAGCCGACCCGGGTTCGAGCCCCGGCATCCCATATGATCCCCTGAGCACTGCCAGGAGTAATTCCTGAGTGCAGAGCCAGGAGCAACCCCTGAGCATCGCCGGGTGTGACCCTAAATAAGCAAAAAATAAAACCAGCTTGGAGTGGGGGGTGGGGTGGTGCTGGAGATTGCACAAAGATCATGCTTGAGTCATGATTTTAATCCCGGCATCCCGTGTGGTCCCCCAAATCCCTGAGCAGAGAGCAGCAGTAAGCCCTGTGCCCCTCCTCCAAAAAAGAAGCTAAAAAAAATCTACCAATGGCCTCCAACCCCCACAAAGAGCAGAATGGAAGCTGTGAGCCCTCCCATTCCACTGATACCAAGAGGGAACGTTCCCTGCGGCCGCACTCTGCAGCCACAGCCGTGACCTGACTTGGTCGGAGCATCCTAAACTAGGTCTCTGTGTTCCAGCCTCCGGCCTAGCTGGGCTCGAGGCGCGCCGTCGTCTTCCTCCCCCGTGTCCAGTTTTCTCCTTTATTTATGGCTGGGATGTTTCTGTTCTCCTTGGCCTCCCTCCACGTTGGGTTCTCATTGGTTCTCCTCTTGCTGCTCATCCCTCGCTGGCTGGAGGTCATCTGGACACTCCCATGAGACTTCGTCAGCATGGGGGGGCAGAGCCTGGGCTGTCACTGAGAAATGGTGGTGCCAAGAGGGACCCTCAGCCCAGCCTTCTCCACTTCTGATGGAGCCACTGTCACAGGCTGGGCCTAAAGGAATAGGACGTGGGTTGCTGGTTGGTGTCTCCTGTTGTTGAACTCAGGGTCTCAGGCTTGGTAGCTGGGAGCTCATAGATTACCTGGTAGTTCCCACCTGGGTGTCCCCGCCCTCACACCAATGCTAGCAGGCTACTTCTTTGTATTGTTTTGGAGCCACACCCAGCGGTGCTCAGGGCTTACTCCTGCCTCTGCTCAGGGATCAGTCTGGACAGGACTCAGGGGTCCATATGTAGGGGTGGGTGTTGAGCTGAGGTTGGCCTTGTGCAGGGCACAGGCCTTACTGCTGTACTATCACTCTGGCCTTGGGGCTGTTCAGAAGAAATCCACTTGCTTGCTTTCCTTGTGCTAAGGAAGGGCCACATTCTTTGGCCTTTGTTTGTGTTTTATTAGTTTGACTTTATTTGAACACCATAGTTTACAAAGTTGTTCATAAGACAGTTGCTACAGGACTTTGATGTTCCAGCACCAATCCCACTACCTGAAAGAGCCTCGCTCCACCAGTGTTCCCATTTTCCCAACCACTCCCCGGGCCTGGCCCCCAGCAGGCACACAATAATCTGTTGTATATCACTTGCTACCATCAAAGGGCCCTACCCGTGTGCCTCTCTCCATTATTCTTTTTTTTTTCTTTTTTGGGTCACACCTGGCAACGCTCAGGGGTTACTCCTGGCTCTTTGCTCAGGAATTACTCCTGGCGGTGCTCAGGGGACCATATGGGATGCCAGGGATCCAACCCGGGTTGGCTGCATGCAAGGCAAATGCTCTACCCTCTGGGCTATCTCGCCAGCCCCAACTCCTTTATTCTTTCATACTCCCCTTCCTCTCTGTCTCTTCTGCATCTTCCTTTTCTCCGGAATGAGTGGGCTGGGCCTGCTGGATAATCCCGGCTCAGATCCCATTTGTCTGTTTGTTTGTCTGTTTGTCTGTTTGACTGGGGACTCACCCCGCAGTATTACACCCAGGTAACCACGACGCAGACCTGAGGCTGTGTGCGCTGGCCAGGCAATGTGATGGTGTGGACCCGAAATGCTTCAGGGCGAAGTTATCAATGTCATCAGATCCACCTGGAGCCCTCCGCCCCAGACACTCACTCAGCAGCCAACTGGGAGGACTGAGGTGGGAGTGGGGAAAGCTGAGGTTCCTTCACCCCCGCTTCACATTGCTCCTTGGATCAGCGGATAAGAACCTACAGGAGGGAGGAAATGAGGTTATACTGAGGTTATAAAGAGGTTATACAGGAGGGATGGCAGGTTCTAGCCCTGGCCCGCCACCCCAGCAGAGCCTCACAACAAGCCAGACCACCTCCCAACTCCATGAGGACATCCATTTTCCACATCTGAACATCCCTCTCGTCAGAACTCCACCCAGCAGACCAGCCTATCACAGCCTGGCTCATCGAGATCCACGCTGCTGCAGTCTTTTTTTAATCCGGCCCAGGTATGCTGATCCAGAGACAGACAAGGGGCAGAGCTGCTACTGGCTCTCACTGTGCCCAGCTGCTCATGAGGTGCCCAGGAGGGATGGCAGGCTCTAGCCCTGGCCCGCCACCCCAGCAGAGCCTCACAACAAGCCAGACGACCCCCCCCCCCACTCCATGAGGACCTCCATTTTCCACATCTGGACTTCCCCCTCGTCAGAACTCCACCCAGCAGACCAGCCTATCACAGCCTGGCTCGTGCAACCGCTTGTGGCCGCGCGGTTTATCAATAAATTCTGGATTTTGAGATGACTACAAGAGTATGCTACCCACACGGCAGAGCCTGGCAAGCTACCCGTGTCGTATTTGATATGCCAGATGCCAGTAACAATTATAGACCTCATTCCCATGACCTGATGGAATGGTTTGAGGCTCTTATGTTCCTGGAGCAAGCAGGTGCCCTTGGGCTCTACTAGCATGAGACAGGACATATGGAGATGTTACTGGTGCCCGCTCGAGCCAATCGATGATGAATGGGAAGACAGTGAGACAGTGACTGAGAACTAGTCCAGGGAGCAGCCAGTGCAAAGGCCCTGAGGTGGCCAGTGCCAGGAGCGCTTTGAGGAACAGGAAGGAGGCTGGAGGTAGTGAAAGAGGGGGCTGGACGAGAGAAAACGTCAGAGAGTTGGGGAGTCCTGAGTTGCGGGGGGCTGGGAGGTCCCGGGAGTGTCACTGCCCTTCCAGGGACCACTGCCGCTCTCATCTTTCATCCTCTTCTCCTATCCCCCAGGACCCCGGTCCCTGGGCGCAGCCATCCAGAATGCCCTGGCAGGCCTCTACCCGCCCTTTGAGGCCACGGCCCCCACCATCCTGGGCCAGGTGTTCCGGCTCCTGGACTCAGACTTCGGGGGCGACGGGCTGAGCCTGCTTCTGGACTTCCTGATCCCAGCCAAGCGCCTGTGTGAGCAGGTGCGGGAAGCGGCCTGTGTAAGTCGGGAGGGTGGGGGTGGGCTAGCCCTGGGCTAGGGCTGAGCAGAGCAGACAGGGAGAGGGGGAGCCTGTCTCAGGAGGAGCAGAGATTGGGGCTGCCTTCCTGTTGGGGCCCAAGGAAGACTTCAGCATCTCCTAATCTGGGCAGGCATGTGGCCCGGCCCTTTCCTGGGCTAGCAGGTGCCTGTTCACTAGCCACCGGGGAGGCTGGAAGAAGTCCCGGCGGGTCCTTAGGATCCTGCCCCCCCCCGTCTGCTTTGTGCTGGAGGAGGGAGAAATTTCCCTGCACACAGAGGAGACGGTCCCCATCTGCCCTGAGGTGGCGGGCTACTTGCTTTCTTCCCTGGAGATTCCTTCAGAACCAGACCTCAGGAGCATCTTTTCTTTTTTCCAGTTTTAAAAGGGCTTTTTTATCATAGGTTCCGATATACAATCCAAGAGCAGGAAAAACCTCTGGACTCTGGGTTCCCAGCTAGGCCCCCGCCACGAGTAGGCCAAGATGGCTGCCACCACGTGTTGAGGCCCAACAGAGAATAGAGAGGACAGAGAAGCAAAATGCCAAGGGAAGTCAAAAAGGAAAAAAAGGAAAGGGTGGAAAAAAGAGGGGCTTCTTTCTTCTTGCAGCTTATTTTATAGCTAGAAATCCGCCCAAACTTCCCAGCCTGGCCCACTTTGGGCTGGACTATCTAGAGATGAAAACAGGAAAACAGCTCTATAGCAATGTAGCAACTTCAGGAGGCCTTCTGGTTGTTTACTAGAACCCAAAGCTAATTCAAAGCCTCCTAGCAGAGCTGGGAGGAGCTATAAGCTAAATGTAACTTCCCTGGCAGGAAGGATCAAATGCCCTCAGGTAATTTCTCCCAGCACCTCACCTAATGTCTTGAGCCAAGATCTGCCTGGAAATGCCTTATAGGATAGAGAAGGGGGTTTCTGAGATGGCATGCCTCTGTACCAAAGACTATACTAATGCCAGTTAAATATTTCTCCAAGCCTTCACAAGAGTCTCCTCGGGAGCATCTTAAGAGGAGACAGAAAGAACCGTATGTTGGGCAGAACATGGTGGCGGCACTTAGCGGGAGCAGAGTGGGGTGGACAGGCCTATGCTGACTCCTGGGCTCCCTAGTCGCACAGTTTACGGAGCTTCCTCTCCCTGGGCTTGCGTTTCCTGCTGCCCACGTCACTCCCAACGTCGTTGCTGTTTTCCCACAAGGCGGCACTTCCTGGGGGCGGGGAGGGGGTGCCGGATCCAACCCTCCCAGGGAGGAATAAGAACTCTTCCCTGCGGAGGGAGGGAACTCGGAGGAGGATTTTGGCAGGCCAGGCTGTGGCCTTGGGCCCTGGACCAATTGCTGTGCTAGAGGGCTGCGTGCTGGGATTGGCCGAGCTCAAGTCCCGTGCACATCTGGATGGCCAGATATGGGGGACAACGTCTAGAAAGGGTGGGGAAGGCCTGAAGAGTCCAAACCCTCTCGGGCCCCTGGCGGCAAGCTGTCCTCCCCCATCAGCTTTGCCAGCCGTGACCTAATGCCCAGTCCACCACCCCAGGCTCAGGAATCACTACAAGGGTTCTAGCAACACTCCTCAATTCCCATCACTGTTCTCTGAGCTGCTCCTGCCTGTCCGCACAGGGCAGGAGCCGAGAGGCAGAGGGGACTGTGTGGACCATCCCAGAGGTGAGCAGAGAGGCCTTGGGGGAGCTGGAAGGTCGGGTCAGAATCAGACCCTGATTCGATATGGGTTCAATATGGTGCCTGGTTCATAGAAACTCCTCCAGATGAGTCATAGACAAATCATGGTCATTGCTGGAGGAAACATCTATGCCAACTTCCACATGCCCACACTGTTGGCACCCTCTTTCTTTCCCTTCCCTCCCTTCCTCCATCCTTCCTTCTAACAATGAGCGGCCTGAGTTGTTACTCCCACTGTCACCAGGTGGTGTCACTGTTGAGCACCATCCCCAGGTAGCCTGGTGGAAACCCAGTGAGAGGGATGGCTGGAGGCTCCTGGTGCACCCACCTGTATATAGACAGAGTTTCTGCCTCCTTCCCTGTTTTAAAGCATTTCAGAGATAACACAAAGCACACGCAAGGCCTGGGTTTGATCCCCCGTACCAGACGGTCCCTTGAGCATGGTCGGGAGTGAACCCGAGCACAGCAATGGGAGTGATCCCAGAGCACAGCTACGGGAGTGATCCCCGAGCACAGCTACGGGAGTGATCCCCGAGCACAGCAATGGGAGGGGATCCCCGAGCACAGCTACGGGAGTGATCCCCGAGCACAGCAACAGGAGTGATCCCTGAGCACAGCAACAGGAGTGATCCCTGAGCACAGCTACGGGAGTGATCCCCAAGCACAGCAACGGGAGTGATCCTCGAGCACAGCTACGGGAGTGATCCCCAAGCACAGCAACAGGAGTGATCCCTGAGCACAGCAACAGGAGTGATCCCTGAGCACAGCAACAGGAGTGATCCCCGAGCACAGCTACGGGAGTGATCCCTGAGCACAGCAACGGGAGTGATCCTCGAGCACAGCTATGGGAGTGATCCCCAAGCACAGCAACAGGAGTGATCCCCGAGCACAGCTACGGGAGTGATCCCTGAGCACAGCAACGGAGTGATCCTCGAGCACAGCTACGGGAGTGATCCCCAAGCACAGCAACAGGAGTGATCCCCGAGCACTGCCCACTGTGTCTTAAACCTGCCCTGCCAAAATGAAGTTTTTCCTCGCTCTCCACGATGTTAGCCGGGACAGAAGTGAATTCAACGATGTGAATTGTGGGACGACTGTCTTCAAAGTCATCCTGTAAGCTAGTGGCAGAGCTGAATCTCCCAAGTTCCGTTTCATTTCCGCACCTGCCTAAACTCCCTGCTTAAGGAGTGAAGAACGGTATACACGTAGAAAACGACCTTTTTTAGTTTCAATTGGCAATTCCAACCGCTTTTCAAAGGGCAGATGTCAACTAGAGAGGGAATTAGAATTTATTCAATCTATCTCTTACATGCTAGGCATTGTGTTGCTATTTTTTTACACATATATAAAATCTCCGACTTCATCCTCACACCTGCCCAGCAATACCGACACACATTATTATTCCTAATTGCAGCGAGGGTCATTGAGGCCCAACGCAGTTTTACTGCATAAAGTAGCAGTTCAGATCTCGGCGTTTGTACCTCCAGGCTTGGAAGTGGAGTGTGGGGCTTGAGCTGGGTTGAGGGGCTCTCGGAAGGGTGGGAGGAGAGAGGGACAGAGACGTTCTGGACCCCTATTGCTGGAACCTGGCTGAGCCTTACCTGCCCACGACATTTGTCGTGTTGGAAATTGGAATTCCAAAATTCCAACACTGTCTCGTGCCCATAGCCTGGAAAGTCTATTCTAGGTCAGGGTGAGGACCCGGTGGGACAGGCACAGAAGGAAATCTGGCGGGGGGCACTGTCTTAGGTCTGCACATCCGGGACCCCCAGAGCAGGGGCCTTAGATGAACCCCCGGGGGTTCCTCATCCTCAGTATGTGTGAGCCCACGAGAGCAGGAAGGAAGCAGCCAGCTGGGGCCTCCGAGTTCCCTGACGGCCTCCCCGTCTCTCCACAGGCTCCCTACTCTCACCGCATCTTCCTGCACGAGGGCTGGCCTCTGTGCCTGCGTGGCGCGGTCGTGGTGCACCTGGCCCCCCTCAGCGCCCTCCTGCTCCGTGAGGGCGACTTCTTCCTCCAGGCCGAGCCCCGGGAGGAGCAGTGTGTCTGCCTTGCCGTCAAGTGCCTCTCGGCTGACCTCCCGCACAGTGGACACGAGGCCGGTTCCCGAGGCCTCCTACTCAGAGCTGTTTACTCAGGCGTGGCTGGGGGCCCTCAACTGCGCCGCTGAGGGGCACCCGCTCCGCAGCTGCCTGGTGGCATCTGGAGACGGAGTCGCCCGGGTGCCCTGGGCCAAGATTACCAGTCCAGAGTTTGTGGACGACAGACCGCCAGCGGCCAGTGTCCCCTCCTCCGCCTGGGAGTCCCCTCAACTGGAAGCACTGGATTTGAGCAACCCCCGAGAACTGCTCCAGGCCCGGACCCCAGGCCGCCAGGGGCTTCATACGCGGAGCCCGGCTACGGGCAACAGTGCAGGATGTTGGGGATCAAATACCCCCGACTCATCAAAGTGGAGCAAAGCCAGTCTGGGGAGGGGTTTTGATGGTGGACCGTGTGGCCAGCCAGGACTTGGAGGGTGACTATGTGGGCCTTCTGGAGCTTTCCCGAGGGGGCAGCAGCTCGTCTCTCCACGGGGAGGCAGGCACATCCCGTGGGTGCCTTCAGGGAGAGCCAAGGCGGGAAAGGGGGGTCTCCCTCTCTCAGAGGGGGCTTCCTCCCCCTGGGGCCCGACGGGGCACCTTTGCTGGACACATGCGCTAGTTCCCAGTCAGCTGATTTGGAGCAGAAGCCCCGTGCTTGGGGT
The DNA here is from genome assembly GCA_021461705.1 of Cryptotis parvus. Classification (NCBI taxonomy): domain Eukaryota; kingdom Metazoa; phylum Chordata; class Mammalia; order Eulipotyphla; family Soricidae; genus Cryptotis; species Cryptotis parvus. Next base: position 108,967 of record JAJIBD010031133.1, on the reverse strand, counting down.
TTGCTGGGAAAGCTGGATCCTGCCGGCCTCGTGGGGTACACAGAGACCCAGGCCGCGGATGCTGAGCTCAGAGTCCTCGAGAACCCTTTGCCTTGGGTCTTGGACACTGTCTCAGAATCACCAGGTGACTCCAGGACGCCAGGGGGCCTCAGGCCACCTCGGAGAGTGCGAGCCCCCGCAGGCCTGGGTCCGAGCAAGCGTCCTCTCCTCTGTGCCGGGCCAGGTCCCCAGCTGCTCCTGCCCCTGAAGCCGGAGTGACAGGTTGGAGCCCACCATGCCACCGCCAGAACACCTCGCCTGCATCGCCCTCTCCCGGCCACAAACTCTCCGTGAGAGGACAGCGGCCAGCCCCCAAGGAGAGAGCTCCCCGCTGGAGAGTCCTGTGTCCCCTGTCCTCGCCGGATCCCAGCCGAGGCTACACGCGGGACGGCAGGTAGGGCTCGTGCGCCAGGCAGGAGCTGGGATTGTGGTTGGGAGAGAGGCAGCAGGGCAGCAGAGCGCGGTGGCGACTGCGTCAGGGGGTCTGAAGTCCTGCTCTGCGTCCAGCTACGACCATCCACTCACAGGAGTGACGTTACTCCTCAGACTCTAGGTCACCCTCTGTGCGAGGTGTGTGTGTGGGGGCAGGGGGTCGCGGCTAGAGCCGTCTGGGGTTCAAGGAGCGGACGCGCTGGAGCTTAGCACGAGGCGGTGAGTCCTGGTGATGGTCCTGGTCGGAAGACGAGAGCGAGCGTCCCCGGGGACTCAGAGGCTTCTTTAACGCCCTTTTCTTTGTTGCTGCCTTTGCCCAGCTGGAGCAACTCAGACGCAAACGTCTGGCCCAGATGATGGCTCGGGCCCACCGCTCCGGGAAAGGCTGGTTTGCCAGAAGCTTCTGCGGGCCCTCGGGGAAGAGGCCCCCTCTGGATGGGCGGCCACAGGGGCCCGAGCCCAGAATCACTGCTCTGAGCGCGGAGATCTTGAGCTCCCAGATAGCGTGCCTGCCAGGTGTGTGGGTCGGTGGGCAGCGGGGGAGGCCTGCAGGCCGAGGGCTGGACCTGTCTCCTGAGACTCAGGGTCCTTCTCTTCCAGTGCAAGAGGGTGGGGTTTCTAGAATTTTCCCAAAAAGCACAATTTAGGATAGGGGTCCTGGGGAAAATGACTCCCTATTGGTCACTCCTAGGAGAGGGTCATAGAGGAAGGAAGGGTCAGGAGACAAAGGAGGGTGTGGCCTGACCCTGAACAGTTGCCAGAGAGGACATGAGGCAAACCAGAAGGGCAGGGTGGGCGTAGGGGGTGGTGGGGGTGTCTGCCAGCCCTGGCTTAGGCTGATCCTCAGAGCGGACCAAGGGCCGAGCGTCTGATCTGCTGCAGGGGCAGTCTTGGGAGAAGAGGGCATCAGGGGGTGGGAGTGGGCAAGGCACCCACCCAGCAGCCCACACAGAGGGGTCAGCACTGCCGCTGCTGCTGGACATGGCCTCGTCCATGGCAAGGAATCTTTGTTAAGCATTGAGCGCTGAGAACTCCAGGGCCTCTCTCTGAGCTGCCCTCTGCTCTCGGCCCTGTCAGTGTCTGGGGAAGCCAACAAGTCATTGCGACCCCTGGGGAAAAATAAGATGGTATCTTGGGGCTGTGCAGGGGGCTGTGTCCTGGGCTCAGAGGAGAGTGATCTGGGAGGACTTCCTGGAGCAAGAAGTCCAAAGCTTAGTCCGACATCGCGAGAGGCATAACCCACGAGAAGGAGTGGGAGAAGAGTTCCAGACACAGGAACAGCACGTGCAAAGGTGGCTTGGGCCACCCCTGCCCAGCTCCCACCTCCCGACCTGCTGAGCACCTTGGCTGGCTGGCCTGGAACCAAGATGGGGCCCGTTCATGAGGGGGCCTGACTTGGGAGATGGATTTCTCTGGACAACAGGGCGATGGTTGTCTTGGGCGTCCTGGAGGAGGTGGACCTCAGCTGGACCTGGGACAATAAGGAGAGTCATGTCAGATGGGGCCAGGAAGGACAGGGGTGCCTGGGAGAAGCAGCAGCAGGGACAAGCCCGTGGCTTGCTTTGTGCCAATAGGTGGCCAGCACAGTAGACAGTGCTCTACAACTCCCCAATTTGCTGTGTGACCTCCAGGCAGTCACCTGCCCTCTCTGAGAAACAGGGGACAAGTTAGTGGACTCTGAGCATCAGAGCTTTTGAGTGGGGTCCTGAAGGATGAGTAAGAGTTTGGTGTTCACGGCATGCGAGGGAGGTCATTGCAGGTGGAGGGACCGCTGTGGGCAGAGGCCTGGGGGTCCTGGTACAGGGTCTTTGATGGGCCCACTGAAGCTGCCGGTGTCTCTTCTAGGTGGCGGGACCGGCAGGGGCGACCCCTGTTGCTCATTTCTACCACAGCCGGGGCCTGGGATGCACCGTGGTGTGCCGTGTCCGAGGTCACCAAGCTGCTCTCCTACCTGTGTGCTGTGCCCAGGTAAGAGCCGGCATCCACCTCACCACCCTCGTCCCTGAGTCCAGCGTCGGCTTTTGTACGGGGAGGCCCCTTGTGGGGGAATATGGATGGATTTAGTTCTGGGGGAGAGGCCCGTGGGCAGGAGTAAGCTGTGGGTGAGCACCGCTCCGGAGTAGGAACGAACCTTTGTCCCTGTCAATGAGGCATTCTCAAGCCGGAGCAGAAACACCTGGAAGCCGTTAAAGACAGCTGCACCCTCAGTCTGTCCAGGTGGACTGGGAATGTGCATTTCTAACATGTTTTCTGATGATGCTGACACAAACAGGGACCCCTTATTTGTAGAGTGTGGAGGGGGGGCAGAGGAGGCAGTTGGGACAATCAGGGAAGGCTTCCCTGAGGAGGTGACTCTGGGTTCATTGATCTGGAATCTGAGTGACACGTATTTAGTGAACAACGAAAGGGTGAGTGAGGAGATGGACGAAATTAGAGTGAAAGAAAGACTGCGTGAATCATGACTGATTTCAGATGAGTTCTGAACCCCCTTTCCTCCCTCCCACCCACACACACAGTTTGGATTTCATGTTGAACTGGTTTGGAAGGGTCACCAGTTCCCAGTCGGGAGGGGTCTCAGAGGTGGCATTTCCCCTGGACTGAGGCTGTCACTGTATCACTGTATCACTGTCTTCCCGTTCATCATCGATTTGCTCGAGCGGGCACCAGTAACATCTCCATATGTCCTGTCTCATGCTAGTAGAGCCCAAGGGCATCTGCTTGCTCCAGGAACATAAAGAGCCTCAATCCATTCTGGAATGAGGTCTATAATTGTGACTGGTATTTGGCATATCAAATACAACATGGGTAGCTTGCCAGGCTCTGCTGTGCAGGTAGCATACTCTTGTAGTCATCTCTAAGTCCAGCAATTATTGATAAACTGCGTGGCCGCTTGCGGCCCACGGAGCTGGGCTGTGATAGGCTGGTCTGCTGGGTGGAGTTCTGGCGAGAGAGAAGTCCGGATGTGGAAAATGGAGGCCCTCATTGAGTGGGGGGTCATCTGGCTTGTTGCAAGGCTCTGCTGGGGTGGCGGGCCAGGACTAGAACCCGCCATCCCTCCTGGGTGCCTCGTGAGTGGCTGGGCACAGGGAGAGCAAGTAGCAGCTCTGCCCCAGATGACCCCTCACTCCATGAGGGCTTCCATTTTCCACATCCGGACTCTCTCGTCAGAACTCCACCCAGCAGACCAGCCTATCACAGCCCGGATCATCGAGTTCCACCCTGCACCACTCTTTTTAAACCCAGCTCAGGTATGCCGGGCCAGAGACTCACAGACATGGACTGAGGCTGGAGACTCTAATCCAACCAATATACCCACTGCTGAGGGAGAGGGTGGCGGGTCCAGGCAGGTGCGCCACATGGGAGCACCACTGCCACCTGCTGGCCACTGGGATTTATCATCCCCTGTCTGTGGTGGAGTGGTTTTTCTGGCCTCCAGGGGAAGCAGGGAACCTACTGCTCTATGCTGGCAGGCGGTCAGCATGGTAGACGTGCTCTGAAACTCCCCAATTTGCTGTGTGACCTCCAGACAGTCAAATGCCCTCTCTGAGGCAGGCATGAGAAACAGGGGGATAAGTAAGTGGGCTCTGAGCATCGAGGACAGTCACGAAGTTCAGGGTCCACTAAGAAGTGCTTTTCCCATGCCTGCTCTGAGCCTGCACTGTCCGGTAGCTGCCCTGGCCTGGCTTCTCTCTGGGCCACTCCGGTGGGGGACCCGACTTCCGGATGCCCCTGTCTTCCGGTCCTGCCCTCTGGAGGCATCCGGGCTGTGGCAGCGGCGGGTAAGGAAGCAAAGCACAGGAGTGGGACGTGGAGACCCGGCCACACCCCAGGGTCGGCTCTCATTGTCTCCACACCCCTGCTGTACGCCTGCCTCACTTTCCCCCTCAGAAACAATGGTAGATCTTCCCATCCCTCTAATTCCACACCGTCCCTGAGTGCTCGAATGCCTCAGCCCCACGGGGGTCACCGTTTCCATTTTCAGACCATAGCCAGAGTCTGAGGAGACGCTGTGGCAGAGCTGTGTCTGGGTTTGCCCATGACCCGGCGGGTCGTTAGGCTGCACCACCCCCCGCCAGCCCCTGCAACCTGCATGTTCTCAGATGGCCTCGGGCGCTTGGAATCACACAGATTCCAGGCCGGCCCTGTCAATGCAGGCGAGCCATCAATCAGCATCTTAACAAGTCCTGGCAGAGGGCCCAAGCTGGGAAATCTGAGATATCTTCAAAAAGTGCCTGGTGAATGAGGGAGGGTGTCGTGGCTGCAAATAACTAAGTTCAATTCAGAATGTCTGGAGTGATGAGCACTTGATCAGTCTCTGTCTGAGCTCTAAGTCTTGCCCTTAGAACTTTTTAAGAGACTTTTAAAACATCTCACCAAGTGAGACCAGCCCTAGCTAGTAGCCCTCGTAGCTTATGGCTGGAAGAATGTCCCCTGACCTTTATCTAATCATTGACCAGCCTGAGCCAATGAGAAAACAGAATCTGGTGATCATGCTGGAACATTTTGAGATGCAAAGTCTGGAGTTTTGCCCCTACAGAAAAGGAGGGGGAATCACCCACAGTCACCTGGATGGTGAAGGTTAGATGAGGATGATTAGGGTGTAGAGAGGACTGTGTGGATTGCTGTGGGAGCACTGCAGGTAGGAGCAGAGGGCTTTGGCTGGAGAAGAATCCTGGAGGGCTTCCTGGAGGGGATAGCATTGGCACCTGGTCCTTTGGGAACGGGGCGCAACAATGAATAAGGCTCCTCACCGTTGGTGCGATTCTTGGCCCTGCAGAGCCACGCCCCTGCCAGCAAGACGACTAATTCTGTTTGCCACCCACAGGCCAGAAGACAAAACCACAGAGCTGGCATTGGTGATGGACGCCAGGAAACAGCCCCCACCAGTTGGCCTGGTCAGGGCCCTGCAGGCCACCCAGGTGAGTGGGTGTGGGCAGTCTCGGGAGTCATCAGGGCCCTCCTGAGATTCACAGTCAGGCTCGGAGCCACTGGTCACAGCCCAGACGAGTTTAAAGATAAGCAGCAAAGCCGGGAAATGCATCCGTCCAGGGCGCCACATCGGGGAGTTTAAACATAGTTAGACCCAAGTTGGGGCAGAGCTGCTACTGGCTCTCACTGTGCCCAGGAGCTCATGAGGTGCCCGGAAGGGATGGCAGGTTCTAGCCCTGGCCCGCCACCCCAGCAGAGCCTCACAACAAGCCAGACGACCCCCACTCCATGAGAACCTCCATTTTCCACATCTGGACTTCCCCCTCGTCAGAACTCCACCCAGCAGACCAGCCTATCACAGCCTGGCTCATCGAGATCCACCCTGCTGCAGTCTTTTTTAATCCGGCCCAGGTATGCTGATCCAGAGACAGACATGGGGGCAGAGCTGCTACTGGCTCTCACTGTGCCCACCCTCTCATGAGGTGCCCTGGAGGGATGGCAGGTTCTAGCCCTGGCCCACCACCCCAGCAGAGCCTCACAACAAGCCAGACGACCCTCCACTCCATGAGGACCTCCGTTTTCCACATCCGGACTTCCCTCTCCTCAGAACTCCACCCAGCAGACCAGCCTATCACAGCCTGGCTTGCGTGGCTGCAAGCGGCCGCTCGGTTCATCAATAAATGCTGGATTTTGAGATGACTACAAGAGTATGCTACCCACACGGCAGAGCCTGGCAAGCTACCCGTGTCGTATTTGATATGCCAGATACCTGTAACAATTATAGACCTCATTCCCATGACCTGATGGAATGGTTTGAGGCTCTTTATGTTCCTGGAGCAAGCAGGTGCCCTTGGGCTCTACTAGCATGAGACAGGACATATGGAGATGTTGCTGGTGCCCGCTCGAGCAAATTGATGATGAACGGGAAGACAGTGATACAGTGATACAGACCCAAGTTAAACCTGAGACGAATTAATGATGCCGGCTCACCTCAAAGATTCAAAGATCGTGGCAGGGACCAGGTTTCTCTGTTTCTGGTCCTGTCCTTGGAAGTGACCTTCTCGGCCACCCCACAGTCTGGGTGGGAGTCCCCACTCCACCTGTGCTCCACCTTCACACCTTGAGGTCCTCCGGGAAGGTGAGCATCCTTCGTCCCCATTGGCTCAGGTGTCCATCCATCAACCCTTGGGGGTTGCGGTTCCTTAGTAGCTCTTGGGAAGTCCTACCCATGCTCACTGGACTCCTCTTCCCTCTAGACATGGGGAAACTGAGGTCCAGAGGGAGCGGGCTAGCAGGTTTAAGCAAACTAGGACGTTTACTTAAATATACTCAAACGATGCCAATCTGAGCAGAGGCAGCAGGGGGAACCCTACCGTGCCCCTCAAGGGTCCATCTGCAGCTCTGACGCTTCTCTCTGGCAGGCAGTGCTCCCGGCCTCCATCCGGGCCGCCTCCTTGCTCTTCCTGGGAGAGAAAGAGGCCGCCCCTGCCTCTGGAGAGGTTGCCTGACCTGCAGGTGAGAGGCACGCGGAGACTCGGGGGCCATGGAGCTAGAAAACTGAAGAATTCTTGAGCTAGAAGGGGCCCTGACATCGCGCCGTGGGGGTGGGAGTTGGAAAAAATGCTAGGAGACCCCTGCGGCCGCCCCCAGCCTGCACCCCCTCCCCGCACCCCTGTCCCCACCAGGCATCGTAAATGGGTCCCAGAATTCTTTCTCTCTGGCCACCCCAGCCACCTGTGGGCACCAACGCGTGCTCACGTGACAACCTCACGTGGCCTGGAGCCTATGGAAAAGTTCTATCTCCTCCCTCTCCCTTATATTTTTTTCCTGCTAGGGAAACTGAAACCCCAGACCCTGCTGCAAGCCAGACAAAGAGGGTCTTTGTCCTCACCAGGCTCTGCCCTTTCTCCACTTCATGCTCTATTTTTTGCCAGACTCCCCATGCTCAGGGAACTCTTAGGGAAAGGGCCCAGCCGACTCCTTTAATGCCGCCGTATGCCTGAGCCTCGGCTTGGGCACTTGCCCCTTGGCTGACTCTGAGATGGTACAGTGGGTAGTGCATTTGCCTTACACAAACCCAACCCAGGTTTGCCAGCCCCTGAGCACCCCTGGGTGTGGCACCAAAAAAAAATGAGAAAAAGGCGGGAGAATTTTGCATTTTGTTTTGTTTTTTGGGCCGCATCTGGCAGTCTTAGGGCAATCTCATGGCTGTGATCTGAGCTCAGGGATCACTCCTGGTGTGCTCGGGACCCTCTGGTTTGCTGAGGACAGACCAGCTGCTTGCAGGACAAGCGTCCCTACCTGCTGCGCTATCACTGGGGTCCAGCAGGAGGATTTTATCAAGGAAAGAGGAGAATTGGGGCGGGGGTGCTTCTCAGACTCCCAGGGCCCAGGAGTGTCAGGGGAGGATCCGTGTGGAGGATCCGAGGAGGCAGGTGGCGCGGAGGCCTCGGGCTCTGTTGCTGTTTCAGGAATCACAGTCTGAGTCTCCCAAAGGGTCCCAACCACACAAAATCTACCCAAACCCCATCTTAAGTCTTTACTGCCTGGGAGAAATCCCTGAGCAAAGCCTCCCCGCTGACTTAGGGGAGGCTGTTAGGATTGGGGGCCCTTTCTCATCTGCCCCCAGGAGACAGCATCATGGTCCCTAGGTTGTGTGTACATGGGGCAGGGAGGGGAACCAGCAGAGAATTGTACCAGCTTTACAGAGAGGTTCCAAGGCCTAAGCCGACTGCAGTGACCCTTGGTCTCCAGTGAGCCTGGGAGAGCCCAGAGCACGTGCTGAGATGAATTGATGATGCCAGCGGTCAGGGAGGGGGAGACGAGGAGGTGAGGGCTGGTCATTGGCCACTCCTGACCCAGGTCTGGGTCTTAACTCTCCATTTCCAGAGAGATTCTGGCACCCAGTGTGTGAGTGCTGAAGCCACACTCCTTGTGGGCAGGGGCAGGTGCTGGGGGAGCAGGCTGGGCAGGGCCGTCCCAACACCTGTGTATGCCCCCCACCCTTCTGGTGCCCCTCGCCCGCCTCTTTCATCTGCAGGTGGAGGTGCTGACTTCACTGAAGGCCCTCAACCGCCACGTGGAACCCGGCCAGCTGCCCCCAGCCCTGGACGGCCCCTTTCCCTACTGCCACAGCGAGTGGGTGCAATTTTCCAGGTATCTACCAGCCGGCCTCCCCCCTATCCTCTCTCTCTCTCTCTCTTTCTTTCTCTTCTCTTCTCTTCTCTTCTCTTCTCTTCTCTTCTCTCTTCTCTTCTTCTCTTCTCTTCTCTTCTCTTCTCTTTCTCTTCTCTTCTCTTCTCTCTTCTCTTCTCTTCTCTTCTCTTCTCTTCTCTTCTCTTCTCTTCTCTTCTCTTCTCTTCTCTTCTCTTCTCTTCTCTTCTCTTCTCTTCTCTTCTCTTCTCTTCTCTTCTCTTCTCTTCTCTTCTCTTCTCTCTTTCTCTCTCTCTCTCTGTCAGTTTTGCCATGAGATCATTGACCTGACCCAGTCAGGTTCCAAAGCCGTCGTTCAGGGACCAGCAGGTGGCTCAGTGTCAGGGACGCCGCGGGTCCCCAACAGTGCCGGGAAGCGAAGTTCCCTTCTACCTCTGAAGCTGGCGGGGAATAGATGAGGACTCAGGAATCCAATGCAGTTTTAAAAGGCTTTACTTATCACAGGTTCAGGCATACAAATCCAAAATAGGAAAAACTCTGTGCTTAGGATTCCTGACTAGAACGCCAGCCATGTGTAGGCCAAAATGGCGGCCACCACATGTTAAGGCCCTGTAAGGAGGAGACAAAGACAAGACTCCCAAGAAGGGTGCGAGCTCACAAAGAGAGAGCCCAAAAAGAGCGCGAGAGAGGAAGCAGACTAGTTTTATACCCCTGCAACTCAGACCTCCCTCCCACTATTATGGAAAGCAGGGAGGGTCAAATGCCCTCAGGTAATTTCTCTCAGCACCTCACCTAGGCCCTTTTATATGCTAATGTCTTGAGCCAAGATCTGCCTGGAAAAGCCTTTATAGGGTAGAGAAGGGGGTTTCTAAGATGGTTTGTCTCCGTACCAAAATCTAATACTAGTACCAGTTAAATATTTCTCCAAGCCTTCACAAGTCTCGTCTACTTCACAGTAGTTTTGTATTTTAGTTGCCTTTGAGTTATCAGGGAGCCATGCTTGCTTGCTTGGAGGCAAACAGCATTTCTCTCTGGTCTAATTATTTAGGGATCCAACGTGGCCAGGCAAATATGCTGGTAAGATCTAGCTAGTCCCACGATGATTGTGGTAGCATGAGAGAATATTTATACCAGCTAGTACAGAATACATGGTCAGATAAACTGCCACATTTAGACTACCCCCTTATCTACGAAGTGATTTGCAGGCGGCAATTCAGGAGCAGATGCAGAGGCTCTTAGAGGAGTCCTGCAACAGCTCAGGGGACAGGTGTGTGCCTTGTGTACCTGAGGCCTTAAGTGTATCCTTCTACGGGCCCCACCACAGTCAGAGAAAACAAAATCCCTACTCATTTTTTATTTTTTTTGCATTATACCCTGCAATGCTCAGGGGGTTATTCCTGACTGCAGTCAGGAATTACTCCTGGTGGTGCTCTGGGGAACCATCTGGAATGCGATGATGGAACACAAATTGGCCGCATGCAAGGCAAACACCCTACCCGCTGTGCTATCACTCCTGCCCCTCATTCTTTTTAAAAAAAGTTTACCTGAGTGGCCGGAGAGATAGCACATTGGGTCAGGGGTTTGCCTTGCACGCAGTTGACCTGGGTTTGATCCTGGCATCCCATAGGGTCCCCCAAACATGAGTAATTCCTGAGCAAAGAGCCAGGATAACCCCCTGAGCATTGTCAGGTGTGACCCAAAAAAAAAAAAAAAAAAAAAATAGATCGATTATGCCACCCGCACGGCAAGCCTGGCAAGCTGCTCGTAGTATTTTATATGCCAAATACCAGTAACATTTATATTAGGGTCATTCCCGTGACCTAATGTAATGATTTGAGGCTCTTTATGTTCCTGGAGCAAGCGGATGCCTTTGGGTTCTACTAGCATGAGACAGGACATATGGAGATATTACTGGTGCCCACTCTAGCAAATAGATGATTAATGGGAAAATAGTGATAGTGATAGATAGATCGATAGATAAATAAATAAAATAAATAAGCAAACAAACAAGAAAAACAAATAAATAAATACTTTACCTGAGTTTTGTGGGGTCTGCGGAGATTGATCAAAAAAATACTCTAAGGGTCTAAGGGTCCAGGGTTCTCTCTTAGTGTACTTGGCGATAGTGCTGCTTGTCCAGAGGCTCTGGGAGCTATCGGTCCCCCCCGGCACTGCTTAGGGGAACACCCGTGTCCGGTGAGGGTGCAGAGTGCAGTGAAAAGATCTTGCTCAGGCTGTGGGGTCAGGCTGCAGGGGCGGGGCCGGGTCCACTGCTATGTGACCTGGGGTGAGTCACTTACCTTCCCCGAGCCCCTGGGGGGACAATGCTCCCCTTCTTGCAGGGCCCTTTGCGGAGACCAGCTGAGTACGTGGGAGATTGGCTGGCACTAGCTGAGAGCTATGGAGCCCGAGAAGGGAAGATAGACCCTGCTCAGGGGCCCAGGGCTGGTGCTAGAGGCGCTTGTGACCGCGCGGGGCTGGGAAGAAAGAAGGAAATTGCTCCCTTCCCTGGGAATCTCCCGGGAGGCTACGTTTCAGGGCCAGTTTAGTACCTGAGGATATCCAGGACCTGGGTACCTGGGGATTCCCTCAACAGAGCGGCCAGTGACTGCCCCCGGCTCTCTCTGTGGCAGGGTATCTTAGCCCAGGCGCCGCTTCACACGGGCCTCATTGTTTCGCTTGCTATGCCCCGAGTGACACCATCCCTGGCCCTTGTCTGCCCCCCCGGCGTCTGCCCCCTCCGTGTTGATAACCACCTGCACACCCCCCAGACCTTGCTGCCTGTGCCCTGTGGCACCCCGGCATGAAACCTTCTCCCTCCTGACATGCCTGAGCGTCCAACTGTGGCTCGGTCAGGTTTGCAGCGGGCTTGAGTGCTGCTCTTCCCAGCCACTTCTGCTTCCGATTTATCTCTTATTTAGCTCCCATTTCTGAAAGCAATGCTTGGGCTACCCAGAGGCCGCCGCCATCATGGCCAGCCGGGACGGATGGCTCAGCACTCGGGCCTGGCAGATGCTCAGGCCCTCTGGGGCTGGCCCCTCCCACTCTGGGACTCTGGTGGGTCGCGTGGTGCCAAGGAGAAGCTCGGGTGCGTAGCGCAGGGACGCGAGCTGCGTCTCTCTGGCCCTCCTGCCTGTTTGCACGCACAGAATCTGTCTAAAATGCGAGCCACGTGGAAAGCTTGAGCTCTAACACTCTCCTTTCTACCTTCCCTCAGTCCCCATTGCCCCCTCTGGGGTCTTTCACCAGCCCAAGTACTTTTTTTTTATCATTATTATTGTTATTGTTATTGTTATCATTATTATTATTATGCGACAGGACATATGGAGATGTTACTGGTGCCCGCTCTAGCAAATAGATGATTAACAGGAAGATAGTGATAGTGATTATTATTATTATTTTCTTTTTTGGGCCACACCCAGCGATGCTCAGGGGTTACTCCTGGCTCTGCACTCAGGAATTACTCCTGGCGCAGTGCTCAAGGGACCATATGAGATGCCAGGGATTGAACCCGGGTCAGCCGCATGCAAAAGCAAACGCCCTGCCCATTGTGCTATCGCCCGGCTCCAGCCCAAGTAGTTTTTAAACTCTGTCTTTGCCTTAGGACCTTTAAACGAGATCTCCCTTGCAAAGCCAGAGTACGGAGCCCATCCCGGCAACGTCTGGAGTGTCTGATACTCACGGCACAAATGAATCCTCCTGGCCCTCACGCGGCCCTACAGGGCAGGGGTGGCTGTGCCCCACCTTACAGAGGACGCAGGACGCAGAGAAGCTAGCGAGCTCACCCAAGGCGGCCCAGGGGTGGGCTGCAGAGAGCCCCGTCACGCCATCCCCTCCCTTCACGCCCCCGGCTCCCGGCTCCCCAGGCCTGCTGTCTCCTTCCTGCATTCTCTCAGTCCCAGCACTGGGCAGTTTTCGGTCCCTGCCTTTCCCCGGGACTCTGGAAATCCTCCCGCCTCCGTCCAAGGGAGCTGTGTGACGCTCCGGCGTAGGGCTCAGCCGCCGGATCTGACGCTGTGTTCCAGGAGATTCTGATGCGGCCGAGGGCCAAGAGCATCCTGCTGGCCTCCGCCATCACCCCTGGGCCCAGGCTGACACCCTCTCTGGCTTTCCATCCTGCAGAAGCTGGACCCTTTCCTCGCTGACCCTCCGCCAGGCCTCCTCCCCTGCTTCACAGGCTTCCATCAAGGGGTTTGAGAAGGGCGACCTCCCCCGGAGGGGTGCAGGTGAGCGAGGCTTGTGGGCGGGAGGGGGGGAAGTCCACCGATCCCGGCTCAGGGTAGGCAGGATGGACACCGTCATTCCAGGGTTCACTCATTTATTCAGCTCATGTTTCACGGGGCCCTCGGTGGTCACCCCTGGAGATCCGGCCTGGACAAGCTCATTTGGCTCTGCCCCTTGGGTTCTCTGTGCAGTGTCGAAGATGCAAAGAAATAACGACAACTGGGGCCCTGTGCTTGCCCTGCAGAGAAGAGTGATAGAATGGAGAGTGGCTCTCAGAGGTGCCGCTCACCGGCATTTGGGCGCTGAGGGGCTGGCCCCTGCGTTAGGAGGGTCCGACACAGCTGGCGCACAGCATGTGCAAAGGCCCTGAGGTGCAGCGCAGTGGAGCTGGCTATGTGCAGAGACAGCAAGGAGGCTGCTGGGGACGGAGCGTAAGGGACGTAGTAGAGAGGACTCTTGGATCCAGCAAGAGCTGTGGGTTCGGGATTTCATTCTAAGGATAGCAAAGCCATGGGAGAGCTTAAAGCAGAGAGGAACAGTGGTGAGGGGCAGATGGGAAATCAGGTGGGGAATCTGAGGGCCGGCGGTGACAGGAGGAGCAGAGTGCTGTGGGGTGGGGGCTCCCCAGAGACCCGCCGAGGGCTGGGGTGGGCCCCCCAGAGACCCGGCGCTTGGAGCAGTGAGCCTGCACAGAGGCCAGGAAGTCTGGCTTGGGGAGTGGGAGCAGAGCAGGACGAGGGACTCTCGGTCGCCCAGCAGGGGGCCGTGATCTGGGCGTGGGCTCCCTGGTTGTGGGGGTGCGGGGAGTCAGCAACAGGCTCCCCTCTGCCCCTCACAGGAGGCCTCCTGGCGCCTCAGCCAGTCCAAGGAGCTCATGGAGGAGGTGCTGAGGGACCCCTGCCTGCGGGCCTGCAGCAGGAGGGCGGGGCCACACTGGCTAGGCTGCAGCAGGAGGCCGGCCGGCTGCCCTTCCACCCTGACGTCAGGTATGGCCCGTCCAGGCCCCGGAGCTCATGGGAGGGAGGCCCAGGTGCGGTCGTAGCCTGGGTTGAGGTGAGCAGGTGACCCCATTCCTGCCCTGTCTCTGCTGTCCCTCCTCCACCGCGGTCATCTTCCCTGTGGGTAGGCACAGGGGGACCTCCCATGCCCAGTGGACTCTTTCTTAGGTTCAGATGCTGGGCACTCTTAGGCTTAGAAAGAGCTCTGGAGGGCCCAGACCCCCACCTCACTGCTGGATAATGAGGGTCCCTCAGCCCGCCATGAGATCAGGCTCACTGGACACTAACCACTCTACTACTGTGTCCACTCATAGGCCCCTCAGCCCAGCTGTGAGGTCAGGGCCACTGGACACTCACCCCGCACCACTCTTTCCTCTCAGACCAGCTGGGAGGACTTGGGGCCCCAGGACAAAGAAGGAACTTTCTGTAAAGCACCTATTATCATTTTTTAATAAAATATCACAGGGCCAGAGAGAGGCGTGGGGGGGACACTTGAGGCCAACCCGAACAGTGTAAGGTCCCCGCGCAAGCACGGCCCAAAAACAAAGCAGAAACGGGAACTGAATCCTATTCTGTTCTGACAGTCAAGTCTCCTATCCTCTGCCCACAGCGGGAGCTGTGTGTGGGCGTGTGTGCGTCTGCGCGCTGCGCGTGTGTGTGCGTGGCGTGTGTGTGGCGTGTGTGTGTGTGTGTGTGTGGCGTGAAACCCAGGGCCTCACCCCGTGAAGCATGTGCCTTACCACTGAACCACATCCCCGGCCCCCCATCTCTTCCTTTCTAACGTGTCACCTGTGAGTGTCAGTTTTATAACCCTCTCGCTGTATATGTGGTGAAACGTTCAGGCCCAAGTGTGCTCACGAGACCTTTCTCCTGCGATGAGACTTCCAAGGCGTTGTGTCCCGCGCCTGTCCAACACACAGCGGTCCTGCCAGCAGAGCCCCCACACCCACGGCAGCCCCACAAACTCTCCTTAGTTACCTTTTGGGTGCTGAGCGCCCAACCCAACGCCTTATGCGGGTGTCCGCCGGGTTGGGTCACTGAGGTCTGTCCAGTCCTGATTTACTTATTTCATAACTGGCCGTATCTGTGAGAGCACAGGGCGTTGGTCTTTCTCAAGCTCACTGATCACAAGACACCGCGCCTTTGAGCCCTGTCCACCCTGAAGGGCCCTTCTGTGACCAATACCTCACCTGGACAGTGGCAGGGGGCTGTGTGTCCTGAGACCCGTCTCCTCCCATTCTTTCACCCTCCTGTGACCTTCACAGAGGTCAAGGACTCCCCAGGTGGCCGAAGTTCCCCCCGCCCAGGCTCTGGCTAGCGTGCTGGGGTGGCGCCACTGTGTCCTATCTGCTCAACCACCAGTGGACACTTAGGTGGTTTCCAGACCGTGGCTTTTGTTGAGAAGGCGGCAGTGAATGGGGAGCGCGACAGAGAGCTGAGTCCGTATTTCCCTTTCCTGTGGAGCCTATGAAATAGCTGGGTCCTACAGCACTTCTGGGGGCACTTTCTGACGTTCTGACATTTGGGAGGCCAAATAGTCAGCGATCATTCAGGGACTGGCAATGTGTTATCTGTGAGAGCAAACACAATTGCAGAGCTTGCCTCCAGCTTTTGAGAGCAATTTGTTTACTTAACCAACACCTCGGTGCTTGGGATGCACATGGCAGAAGCAGGAGCAACAGCTCGTTTAATTTGTTTCGCTCCAGTGTTGGGCGCCGTTACCGGGAGCCCAGGGGGACTCGGGGCAGGGAACTGTGAGACCAGTGTGACGTCGCGCAGGTGCAGTGGGGCCAGGGCAGGAATCCCGTTAGCTGCCCAGAATCTAGGAAGCATCCCTCTCTGCCCCTGTGCAGACAGCTGCAACCTGGAGTGGGCCCTGGGTTTGGGGCCGAGTCCTCCCTGACCGTTACCCCTGCCTGCTGGGCCATCCGGCCTTTTCCAGCAGGCCCCGCCCCCCGCGCCCTAGAGGCCATTGTCCGGGCCGGACCGGCCGCTGCCGGAAGATCCACCAGGGGGCGCTGTGGCCCCACAACTGCCGCCTCTGTTCTGCAGACGGGTCCCCGCGGCTCCGGCAATGCCCACTGCAGGGAAGAGGACAGACGCTGCAGGGAGGGACTGGGGGGTGGGGGGCTCAGTGGGCCCCTGGGCCCTCTCTCACCCACTGTGCCCCTCAGGAACCAGATGGCTGAAGCTGCCGCCCTGTACGAGCTGGTGGAGGAGCAGCTGCACGTCCTGGCCACTGTGTCCAACCAGGTCCTGCGACGGCTGGAGCTGCGGGTGCACCTGGGCCGCCTGCAGGCTGCCGTCCACCAGGTGAGGGAACGGGGCTCCTGCTCTGCTGGGGTGAGACCAGGCGCTCCTGGGTCCCGGCAGACACACACATGCACGTACACACACATGCATATGCGTATGCACACACATACACACAAACAATACATACACACATGCAAATGCATTCACGCACACATCCTTAATGTGAATCTATGCCGCACACATGCACACATGCATGTAAACACACGCACATTTGTAAAGTGCACCTACAAATTCTTTGCATTCATGCACACACACATGCACACGTATATACACACATGCATACACATACACACACATGCAAACACACATATGCACACATGCACACACGTACATGCACACACACATACATGCACACATATACATGCACACACATACATGCACACACATGCACACGTGTATATACACATGCATACACATATACACACATGCAAACACACACATGCACACACGCACACATGCACACACATATACATGCACACACATGCACACGTGTATATACACACATGCATACACACATGCAAACACACATACACATGCACACACGCACACATGCACATGCATGCACACACATACACACATGCACACACATACACATATATGTACGCACACATGCATAGACACACATGCACACCACATTCCTTTTTTTTCTTTTTTTGGGCCACACCTGGCGATGCTCAGGGGTTACTCCTGGCTCTGCACTCAGGAATTACTCCTGGAGGTGTTTGGGGGACCATATGGGGTGCAAGGCAAATGCCCTCCCCGCTGTGCTGTTGTTCTGGCCCCTCAAACACACATTCTTAATCTGCATCCATGGCCCCTTCCTTGAATGGAGCCTCAGGCCTGCATTAAGTCCCTGCTGGCTGCACGAGCACAGAGCCTGGCGCACGTCACGGCATGATAGACTGATCGTTTCCTGTGCGTGGTCATGGTGCGAGGGTGTCCCCATGACGCAGGAGGGAAGTGAGAGCTGCGGGTGGGCAGCACTGCCCAGGGCTGGACCCTGAGTGTGAGCGCAGAGCCCAGCCCTGCCACTCCTTGGTCTGACTGCGGGGCCTCTGCGGGCCTCCCTGTCCGTCCACATCCATCCCAGCGGCCTCCGGGCATGTCCTCGCCATCCAGTGCCCCCATTTCCTCACCCGTGAAGCGGGGATCACCCCACTGAGCCGTTCCTAGGATCAAGTGGGTTAACCAGCATTCTTGAGCACCCCCAGAGAAGGGACCAGCACGCGGGGCCTGGAGACGTCTTAGACCTTCTGTCCCTAGCAGAGTCCTCGTGTCCACCTGCTTTTGCCCCCTGAGTAAGCCGCTGCCCTCCAGTGAAGCGTTTTCCCAGTGGAGACCCAGTGGGGCGTCAGTTACCTGCCCAGCCCTGTTTGCTCGCCTGCAGGGACAGGGGGCTCAGGCTTCTGGGGCTGCCCCTTTTACATCGGGGGGGGGGGGCAAGGGGACAGCACAGGCTGTGGGAGGAACTGCATGTCCTGACTTCATGGGCAAGCGCCCATGGCCCGAGATGCAGCCCGCCGGCTGGCCGGGGTAGGGCTCCCACTGCGGCCTTTCCTTTCGGATTCTGACGAGGTTTCTCCTCTTCCCTCCTGCCCCTCCTGTGCCCAGAGTTCAGGCTAGGCCAGTGGGCACAGCCCCAGCCACTGAACGCAGACTAGCAAACCTCACTGCCTGGGAACTCGGGGTGCTGAGCAAGGGAAGTCTCCCCGGTGTTCCCCGAGTTCAATCTGGCCTTCCCTGCCTCAGGTCAGTCACTGGATGGAGCAGGAAGGAAGTCGGCAGCTGCGGGCGCTGAGCCCCGGGGACGGGAGCCCGGAGGCTGTGGAGCGAGCCCAGGCTGAGTTTGAGGACTTCTTCCTGCAGGCTGCGGTGAGTGGCCGGAGAGCCGCAGGGGAAGGCCCAGGGGTGGCAGAGGAAGCCAGTTTCCAGAGGGGGGAGACCAGCTTCCTTCCGAAAGATGGCTTAGATGTCCTCTCTTCCAGGAAGCCTTCCCAGACCACCAAAGTCCCCAAATGGCCCATCTCAGAGTCCCCTAGAACTGTGGCTTTTCAACCTTTTCACACCTGCCCACTAGCCCCTGGAATGACCCTTAGTGGAAAACTACTGGCCCCGAGGTTGCTTTCATGCAGACTTTCTGTTTTGCTTTTGATTTGTGGGGGAGGGAGGCCGCACCCAGAAGTGTTCAGGACTGTCTCCCGGCTCTGTGCTCAGGTTGCTCCCTGTGGCTTGGGGGAGATTCTGCGGTGCGGGGGTGGAACCTAGGGCTCCCCTCATGCAAACCCTGCGCTCAGCCGGTCGGATCATTTCCTGGTGTCGTTCCAGGAGGCAGCCTGGGAACAGAGGCCGCAAACATGCACCCTTGGTGTGAGGGAGACCGCAAGTACGGGCTGGTCTGGGCTCCATTTTCAGACCCCAGGGAACCCTCAGTCAAGCAGGGGGGACAGAAAGGGACAAGAATGGTCATCAGAAGAAGAGTTCCTGCCCCCGCTTTAGGGACAGGGAAGTTTCCAGAAGGAAGTGGCCCTGAGCCTGGTCCCTGAGCATAGAAGGGGAAACTGAGGCTCAGCAGCCAGGAGTGGGCTCCTCCACTAAGGGGGAGGCTGAGTGGACACCGCTTCTGTCCCGCTCAGGCCCAGTACCGCCGAGGCCTGGAGCTTTCCAAGCAGGCGGCCCAGCTGGGCACGGCGGCCCAGGAGCCCGGGGGACGTGGACGCTGTGGAGCTCCCAGAGCTGGCTGCCTTGGCCGCCTCACAGAGCAGCTTCCGGGCCAAGCTGACCCACTTCTACATGGCGGCCGAGCGGCAGCGCGACGGACCTGGGCACGCTGCTGGACCTGCACCGCTTCTGCAAGAAGGTGAGGGGCGAGGGCGAGGGACAAGCGCAGGGCTCTCGGCTTTGGCTGCGTCTTGAGAAGAGAAGCCTCACCCCGTCACCCCAACCCCCATCTAGGGCCAGCTGCCTCTGGACCCGGCTCGCTCCATCCAGGGTGGGCAGCACCTGGTGCACTCAGTGTCCCGGTGAGTCTCCGTGGACATCCCTGAGCCGTCTGCTGCCCACACAGGCATGAAGGGCAGATGCCGGAATCCAAACGCCTCCATGGTCCGGCCGCAGGGAAAGGCTCTGAGCTGCCTTGGAGGGGACGCTGGATCCGTCACTTGTCACTCATATTACCGCCACCACCAAGGGGCTGTCACTTGTCACTCAGTCACCGGCAGGAGTCTCGGCTGACCCAGCC
The DNA here is from genome assembly GCA_021461705.1 of Cryptotis parvus. Classification (NCBI taxonomy): domain Eukaryota; kingdom Metazoa; phylum Chordata; class Mammalia; order Eulipotyphla; family Soricidae; genus Cryptotis; species Cryptotis parvus. The sequence goes on along the minus strand of JAJIBD010031133.1, from coordinate 89,641 downwards.
TCCGCTGTGCCCCACACAGAGGCAGGACCCAGGGCAGGAGGGAGCATGCGGCTGAGGCAGGGGGCTCCGAGGGGCTCAGAGTGTGGCCAGGAGCAAGCAGGAATACCCCTGGGTGGGAATTCGGGGGCACAGGAGTGGGAGAGCAGGGAGGCACCCCCTCACTTTGCAGCTCCGTCTCTGAATGAGCGCAGGTGGCGGCGGGTCAGCCTCATCGACAGAGGAGGGAGGCAGAGGCAGCCGGGCCAGGGCCTTCCCCACTCGTGTCCACCACGTTAGAGGGATGATGGCTGGGCCTGAGCTCAGATGGGCCCCTAGCACGTGCCCGCTGCCAGTCTCCTAAGGTCTGGCGGCAGTCGGTGCCCGAGGCCAGGCAGGCATAGTGCTGGGGAGACGATGCACGGGAGGCAGGGCAGGCTCACAGGGATCCTCGACCTCGTTCCCATTTCCCAGGCGAGGAAACTGAGTCCCAACAAGCAAAATGACTTGCTTAGTTGAACCCACAAAGAAGATTTGACTAGGGGAGCCTGCCCCTCCCTAATCAGGGAAAGCTGTCTCTGCACTGCGGAGAGAGAACAGACCTCAGGGAGCGGGACCCGGCTGGGACAAGAACCCACAGTGCTGGCCAGGGCCCTACCCTCAGCTGCCCCCACCCTCGCCACCAGTGTGGGGAGAGCCTGACCCAAGCTGCCCGGCTGTGGGCCTGAGCCAGCACCTGGGGACAGAGAACACAGCCTGCTCAGAGGGCAGCCTGAAGGACACGGTCACCTTCTGCCCAAGGCGCTGGGCGGACAGACCACCCTCTGTCTCCCAGGGACAGCCACAGGGAAAACAGATGTGGGCAATGGCACATCCCCAGAGGGAATGTTCGAAGCCAGCTGTCCCTGTTGGAGAGGAAGGCGGAGGCGGGGCTGAGACAGGAACAAGGACTGAGACGGGGGCAGGGGGTGTGGGAGTACCAGAAACTGCAGCTCTAGCCTCGGCTTGGCTTCAGAAACAGTAACAGCAGCAACGATGGTTGATGGTGGTGATGATGGTGGTGATGGTGGTGGTGATGATTGTAATGATCATGTTGGATGATGGTGATGGTGATGATGATGGTGATGATGGTGGTAATGGTGGTTATGATGACGGTGGTGGTGATGGTGGTGGTGATATGATGGTAATGATGATGGTGATGGTGATGATGGTGGTGGTGATATGATGGTAATGATGATGGTGATGGTGATGATGGTGGTGGTGATGGTGGTGTTGATGGTGGTGATATGATGGTAATGATGATGGTGATGGTGATGATGGTGGTGGTGATATGATGGTGATGGTGATGATGGTGGTGGTGATATGATGGTAATGATGATGGTGATGGTGATGATGGTGGTGGTGATGGTGGTGGTGATATGATGGTAATGATGATGGTGATGGTAATGATGGTGGTGGTGTTGATGGTGATAATGGTGGTGGTGATATGATGGTAATGATGATGGTGGTGGTGATGATGGTGGTGGTGATGGTGGTGGTGATATGATGGTAATGATGACGGTGGTGGTGATATGATGGTGATGGTGGTGGTGGTGGTTTAGGGTTAGGGTGATGATTGTAGTGATGATCATGGTGATGATGGTGGTGACGGTGATGACAGGTGTGCCTGCATAGCTCTCCCTGGACACCAGGCTCATAGCCAGTGGTTGGTCCTGCGGTTTTATAGTCCCACCATCCCTATGAGGCAGGTACTAAGATGGTCTTGGGGATGGTGCGGGGAGCTGCTCCTGGCTCTGTTCCGTGTTGGGAAGTGGCTCCCAGCAGTGCTCGGAATAACCATCTTACACATGTGGAAATGGGTCATAGAATAGCCGGAGTCACGCAGTCAGGAGATGGCCAGGCTGAGATTTTAACTCAGCCTGCGGGCCTGAGAGAATGGACCCTGCTCCGAGGCCCTCCAGCCCAGCTTTGCTCACAGGGTCAGTACCGTGAGCTCCTATCAGAGTCAGGAGGACGGGTCACAGGCTGATGGCCTGGGGAAGCGCCTCTCCCCACTCACCTCTGGGCCTCCTCCCCCACGCCCCAAGAGACCATCCCCGGCTGCGGTCACTCTTCCCCATGAGCCTCAGCCGCGTGCCCCTCCGCGCCCAGACCCCTCTGACCCCTGCATCTGCCTTGTCCGTATCGCTTCCTGCTGCTTCTTGTCCTCCAAACGGTCCTGCTTGTCACTGGCTTGTGCCCTGGAGAGGGGCTGCCAAGGCTGTGACCGGATCTCACTAGGTTTCGTCCTGTCCCCAGAGGGAGCCTAGTCACCCCCTGTAGTGACTGGCCAATGAGGGCAGCAGGCGGTGATGATGGGGAGCCGCCTGGCCAATGAGGGCACCAGGCGGTGATGAAGGGGAGCCGACTGGCCAATGAGGGCACCAGGCGGTGATGAAGGGGGCCGCCAGGCCAATGAGGGCACCAGGCGGTGATGAAGGGGGCCGCCTGGCCAATGAGGGCACCAGGCGGTGATGAAGGGGAGCCGACTGGCCAATGAGGGCAGCAGGCGGTGATGAAGGGGAGCCATCTGGCCAGGGAGGGTCGCGCAGTGACTGACCTGACCTGAGGCCCACCTGGCCTGTGCCAGTTTCCCCCTAGTCAAGCCCATTTCCCCTGGGCCTGAACTTGTTGTTGAGGCTCCGCCAAGCAGTGCTGATACCGGCTAGGGCCCAGAGGACAGGGGGACCAACAGGACCATCCCCAGCGGGCTCAGGGCACACCAGGAGCTCCTGGTGGTGTGGGGGCTAAGCTTCCCAGGGCAATGCCTGGCAGTACGGGGGTGGCGCAGGGGGCTGAAGCCCCTCCGGTCCTTGTGCGTGCCTGGCCCCCTGACCAGTCTCCGGAGCCCTGAGCTTTTGTCTGCATATCAAGGTATGCAAGCTGATATCCAGTGTACAGGATGGAGCCCAGACAGACCAACAGTCAGGGCGAGGCGCAGCTGGGAGCCGGAGGGACGGACGGACAGACAGACAGACAGCACTGTCCAGGGCTGGGCTCAGCCCCAGGAGGACAGGCCTGGCGGCTTGGGCACTAAATAATAATAAGGCGTTTGTGCCGCTAACGGAGATTTATGGAGCCCTTTCCCAGCCATGAGCTCCGTGTGCCTCCGCGAATATGAAGCCATTTATCTAAAGACAAGTTCCCCTAATCCATGGAAAGATGGTTTCCTCGGAGCAAATGGTTCTCCAATCCCCGCAGCCTAACTGCTCGCTGTCGGCTTCTAAATTAATGGAGAGAAAGATTATGTTTTCCACGAGCTGCAGGCAACGGGTTGGTGCCTCTGCCGCCAGCAGACATGTTATGAGCGAGGTGAGGGGCAGGCAGGACGCCCCAGGGCCAGAGGCTGGGCTGCAGGGAGAGGGACTGTGGCCTGCTACCAGTGGGGCCAGCTGTGAGGGTGACAGCCTCAGCCCTGCAGGGTCACCAGCTGCTGTGAGCTGGGAGGGGCGGGCCTCGAGGAAGGGGCGGAGTCTTGAGGAGGAGGGCAGGGCTTTGGGGGAAATTTGGAGGAGGGGCGGAGCTTCTAGGAGGGAGGGGCCACAAAGAAGAGGGGCGGGTCTTCTGAGGAGGGCAGAGCTTCAAGGGGCAGAACCATGATGAAGAGGGCGGAGCTTCGGGAGGGCGGAGCCATAGCTAGACAGATCTGAGTTCGAACCCCAGCGCTTCCCTTCCTGACTGCTAGTGATTTCTTGTTTGAGCCGGTTTCCTTCTCTGTAAAATGGACCTTGGGTCTACTTCAGGGTGATCGGAGGCACAGAGCCTGGCAAACGGTCAGCGGAGTTAACACTCGTCAGATCCACCAGCACCTGGTGCAATTCAGCAGTTCTGTGTGATGGGGCCTTTTAGGGTGGTTAAACTAGACCTTTGCACAGGAGCTGAGCCCCAGGTCCATTAGACCGTGCTGGGTGAGGCCAGGCGGTGGGCGGGTGTCCCCAGAAGAGAGGAGACCATTGTCATCAATCAGTAGGGATGTGGGAAGGCCAGCCCCCTCCCAAGCCTCTTCTCCCCACACACCCTCGTCTCTTGCACAGTCGTCCATTCACCCTCAGGGCACTTTTCCAGCCCCATCCTGCCCGGCCCTGTCCTCACGTAGTCGGCCTCCTTTTTTTTTTTTTTTGGGGGTCACTCTCATCAGTGCTCAGGGGTTACTCCTGGCTCTGCACTCAGGAATTACTCCTGGCAGTGCTCGGGACCATATGGGATGCCGGGATGGAACCTGGGTTGTCTGCATGCAAGGCAAACGCCCTACCCGTTGTGCTATCGTCCCAGCCCCACCTCCTGTCTTCTTGTCCTCCAGATGGCCTGGTTTCACATGGACTGTCAGGACCTGATGACGCAGCTTAGGCTGGGCAGGGACCAGAGGGCCAGCCCCGGGGACCAGCGGCGCTCCAGCGCTACCTGCAGCGCCTGGCGTCCGAGTTCCCGCGGAGAAGCTGGCGGCCGTGGGGCTGCAGGCGGCCCGCTTAGCTGGGCCCACCTGGGCCAGGAGCTGTGGGCAGAGGCGCAGCGCACTCACGACGCCATCCGAACCCTCCTGGAGAAGGCTTCGGCCCACTGCTCGGGCCTGGCAGGACCCCCAGCCGGCTCAGCACACCCTGAACTCAAAGGCCCAGTGGCCAGGAGCCAGGGTCAGTGGGGCCTGGCCCTCCAGGACAAACTGGGCATGCAGCGTTCCCCAAAAGCCTGTTGGCCTCCTCGGGGCCCCTAGAGCGGGGCAGAGCAGAAATTTCCAGGAGGGCTCTCGGTCCTGGGAAGCTGGCCAGTGGGCACAGGCGGATGAGGGCCCAGAGCACATGCTGGCCACCCTCCTCGCCTGGCTGCGCCCTCCGGCGCGGGCATGGCCCCCACCCCACCGGGGGCAGCTCCTCCTCCTCAGGGACAGACTCACAGACATCTCTGGAGGACTCGCCCCAGACCAGTCCCCCCTGCGCCCTCTAGGTGGACCCAGAACCTGGGCACCAGCCCCGGGGTGGGATAGGCTGTGGCTGGGCTGGGCAGGGACTGGCCTTGCTCACCCCATCAGGATCAAATGCGATGATGTGACTAAGGTGGGGAAGAGTGGGGGTGGGGCACAGGATCCAGAAGTCGGACCCTCCTGGGGTTTCTGGGCGAGGGGGTCCTGCCCGGCCCTCCCAGGATTCTCCTGCCCCTCTCAGAACCCCAGGTGGAGAGGTCTGGGGGCCGCCAGGAACTAAGTGCGTGTTTATGGCTGTGACCCTGGGGTCCACAGCGGGCAGGTCTGGGAAGGGATAAAAGGTTGTGGTCTAATGGGTTCAGCTGCTCGTGGAGAGCTGGGGAGGGCAGGGCTGGTCTGCTCCAATCTCCTGCCCCAGGATGGGATCCTGATGAGGCCAGAGCACGGCCTGCTCCACTGGCCAGCATCTCAAGCTGAGGCCCAGCAGGGGCTTGTCTTTGCACGCCAGAGGACACACCCTTCCTCGTTTTTATGCCTCTGCCTTGCCCCCAAGTCCCACGGCCCTGAGGCACCAGCTTCAGTGGGTGGCCAGTGGCACGGGGTCGTGCTGGTGGTTGGGATGAGTGTGTTTCTCTCTGCCCGAGGATGACTGACAGCAGGGCCCTGGGCACCCTGGGGCCCAGGAGAGGTGTTAGGGGCTCCTGTCTGCCGCCTAGCTAAGGCTGGGAGGGTGTGAAGAGACGACTTGGCCCTCTGTGCCCCAGGGACGCCCCATCTCTTAGTACATGAGGGTGGGCTGACCTGTCCACTAGCCGGGCAGTCCACTACAGGACTTCCTGTATCAGTCCGTCAGCCCTGCAGCCAGCGGGGGCTAGACTAGGCATTTGTAACCAGACACGGCGTTTCTAGGGCCCCAGAGAGAGGGGGTGCTGTTGAGAACCAGTTGGGGCTCAGGTCCCAGCGGAGCACCCTCCCTGGCCCCCAGTCCAGCTCTTCTGTGTTCCGCTTTCCTGAGGCTGTAGGAGACGCTTGATCCGCCCATCTCCATCCGTGCCTGTCACCTCCGAGGGGGCCAGAGGCTTGCCAAGTGCTGTTGCCATGGTAACAGCATCCAGCTGGGGGACCACAGGCAGGGAGCCAGGGTACCCGGGGTGCAGGGATGGAAACTGACTTCTGAGAGACTCCAGCTACTTCCAAGGCTGCAGGGGGACTGGGGTGGGGAGTGGAGGCTGTGGGGGGAGGGGAGGTAGCGGCAGGGGAGGGGCAATGACCCCAAGATGCTTGGGAAGGAGGGACCTCACTGTCACCTTCTGTCTCCAAAGAGAACTGAACCCCAGCATCCCTCTCTAGGCCCAGAACATCTTAAAGGGAGAAATGAAATATAATGATGAATAATATATAAAAAGAATGAAAACTACTATGAAGAGTTGTCCTTTATTCTGCACTTCCGGGAGTTAGGCCTGATGATGAGCCCTTCAAACGCTCTGCGGAGAGCAGTGAGTCTCGTCCTAGGGAAGCAGAAACTCACCTAGTCTCCGGCCCTGTTTCTGAGGAGGAAACGGAGGTTCTGCCAGTCTGGTGACGCCAGTCAGCGAAGGCCTAAACTTCTGGCTCACAGCGGCACCCAGGCCTCCCTTGAACACGTTGGGCTGATTGCCTATTTCCGGTGGTGGCCCTGGGCTTCTGTCACCCTCCACAATCCCATGCCACATGGCGCTGCTGCATACCCAGGGGCCTGGGCTTGGGTCCCCCTTCACCCCACATTCAAGTCTCCTGGGGCTCCTGAGCTAGAGCAGCCAACCAACGACCCAGCTCTGGACTGGGCCGAGCATTGTGGGCGCCCACGTTCCTTGGAAAGACAGTGGCCAGGGCCTGGCCCTCTCTGAGCTCCATTTCCTCACCCGTGTCTGGCAAGACCGTTTGAGAATCGGACTCCCCGCAGGCTTTTTCCCTTCCAGGAAAACCAGGGTGCTGGGAGAAGCAGCAGGAGCTGGGAGGGGCAGAAAGGGAGCAGTTTCAGGTCACTCCCAATCTCTGCCTTGAAGGGGGATGACCGTAGGGCACTGTCCTGCTAGTGACCTGTAGCTGAGAGACTCCAGCTACTCCAGTCCCTAGATGGGCTTTCTGGCAAGGTAGGCTGAGCAGGAGGAGCCAGAGTCTGGGAGGCGCTTGCAAGATTATAGTCTAGAATGAGAATATATGGGGAGCTCTTAGAATTATCTTGAAGGGGCAAAAGAATCCCAAGAGGTATTTCTCCTGAGAAGATGCACTGACGCCATGAGGCGTTCATTATCCCCCAGGCGTCTTCTGGGGTGGTCAGAATCCGAAAGGCAGGGGCCGGAGCGATAGCCCAGCGGGTAGGGCGTTTGCCTTGCACACGGCCGGCCTGTGCCGGCCCGGTTCGATCCCCGGAGTCCCATATGGTCCCCCGAGCACCGCCAGGAGTAATTCCTGAGTGCAGAGCCAGGACTAACCCCTGAGCATTGCCGGGTGTGACCCAAAAAAAAAAAAAAAAAAAAAAAAAGAATCCGAAAAGCAGATGGCGGCGGGCAGCGAGGACATTGGCGCATTGGAGCCTTCACACCCAGCTCAGGGAGGCACAGTCTGCAACTCCTCCAGTGACTCAGCAACAAGCTGCCGTAGGGCCCAGCAATTCCACTCTGAGATATACTCAAGGGCAAATAGGCTTATAGCAGTTATTTGGAATAGCCAAAAGGTGGTTGTGACCCAATTATTGTGTAAATAGTAAGTGCGTAAACAAATTGTTCATTCATTGTAAAGCCATCTAGAGAGCATTTATTTATCTATTTTTCCATCTTTTTGTTTATTTATTTATGCTTTGCTTTTTGGGCCACTCCCGGTGATGCTCAGGGGTTACTCCTAGCTCTGCACTCAGGAATGATGCCCCACATTGCTTAGGGGCCCTTTGGGATGCTGAGGATTGTAGCCAGGTGGACTATATGCAAGGCAAACACCCTATCCACTGTGTTTTCACTCTGACCCCATTGAGCTTTTAAAAGGAATGAAATCCCTTCCACTTATTTTATGTAGTTAGTGTTATCCTGTAAAATACAGATGAAGACTTTTCAGAAGGGATAACTGCAGACTAATATACCTATGACCATAGATGCAAAAAGTGCTAGAACCAGATGCAATAGTATATGGGGAAAGACAGCATAGTGCAGGATGGCTGCAGGGCTTTATCCCAAACATCCAAAGGTGGTTAGACATAAGAAAATCAGCCACTGACCCTGAGAGATGGTCTAGGAGTTATGGCACTTGCCTTGCATGTGGCTCTCCCTGATTTAACACCCAGAACCACATATATTTTCCCTGAATGCCTCTAGATCCCACTCCTGAGGACAGAACCAGGAATAGCCCCCTGAGCATTCCTGGGTGCGCCCCCCACACACACTCCTCACTTTCAAAAGAAAGAAGAACAAATTGGAGGGCTCTGAGGCCAAAATTCCAATTTCCTGTAAACCTACAGTGATCGAAACTGTGGTACTACTATAAAGAGACTAGGTACAGGGACTAGAGTTCAGAGTCATAACAAAAACCCACGAGTCTATAGCATTGGTACCAGTGACGAGACCAACTACATTCAGTGGAGGAAAGAAGGTGCTCAGTGGTGCTAGAACTGCCAGATGTCCACATGTTAAAGAAGACAAAAAGCGAAGTTGGATTTCTACTTCACAGTATATGCAAACGTGAACTCCAAGTGGACCAACAAGCTAGATGTCACAGCTGAATTTAACAGAACTCTTAGAACAAAACTTGGCATATGAGAGGAAGATCTAGCACAAGGGAGACAGTGCGGACCCGAGTTCAGTTTCTGTCACCACTAAGTTCCCCAGGTCCCGAACACAGAGCCAGGAGTAAGCCCTGAACCCAGCCAGATGTGAGTCAACAAATAAAAATAAATAATAAATAAACAGATAAGAAGAAAAGAAAAAACAAATTTTCATGAGTCTGGCAACGGATTCTTAGGTGATGTATTACATCAAAAAACATGAAAAATGAAAGTAAGAATGAATAGACTAAATTTAATTCTTGTCATTATCTGACTGAAACCCAATCGTGAACAACTTTGTAACTGTGCTGTGTATCTCATTGTGATTTAATTAAACAAAAACAAATTTAAGAGACTAAACTTTATGGAAAACAACTACTTTGAACTTAAAAGGATATGAAGCAAGACGGCCTAGAGACTGGGAGACAATATTTACAAATTATATGTGTGATAAGAGCTTAATATCCAGAATATATGGAGAACTCTTGGCAACAAAAAAAGACAAAAAAAAATTGTGCAAAGAGCTTGAATGGACATCAAAGAAGATACACAAATCAACAAACATCTGAAAAGACCTCAAGACATCAAGAGATGTCAAGACCATTAGTTATTAAGGAAATGCAAATTAGAATTACAGATGCTACTTCACACCCACAAAATTATGATGACAAATGTTGATGAGGAGAAATCAGAACCATCTTGTATTGCTAATGAATAGAGAAGAACGCAGCCATGGTGAAAAAAGACTTGAATCCTCAGAAAGATAGAGATTGAACACTATAGGACTATCCCCAGACATAGAGACTTAGCATTTGTACACCAATGCTCTTTGCAGGAGTATTTTTTTTCTTGGATTTTTGGGGTCACACCCAGTGATGCTCAGGGGTTACTCCTGACTCTGCACTCAGGAGTTACTCCTGGCAGTGCGTGGGGACCAAATTGGACACTGGGGATCCAACCCAGATTGGCTGCACCCAAGGTAAATTCCTTACCCACTGTCCTATTTCTCTGGCCCTGCAGGAGTTCATAATAGCTAAAAAGTTCGAAATAACCAATGTTAACCAATGAATGGATAAAAGGTGATCCAGAAAATGGAATATCATCTAGCTATGAAAAGAAATGGAGTTCTGGAGCCATAGAGATAGTCCAGAGGCCAAGGAACTTGCCTGGCATTAGACCAACCCCAATTTGATCCCTGGAATAACAGGACTCCTCCTGGAACATAAACCCTTACAGCTCTGAAGGCCTCCCAGCACCCCTGGGTGTGGCGCTCGAGGGCCCAGAGCAGAAGTGGCCCAAAGAATCCTTGGAACAGCAAGACCCACAACGGCACTGCACCCTCAGACCTTTGCACTGAACCACCTTCCCAGTTAACGAGGAATTGCTGATAGGACCTACAGGCCTCTTGAGATCTTAGGAGGCACCTCCCTTGCTCCCCCAAAATGGAAAAAATGGAGTTCTGATGCACGCCACTCAATGCCTAATTCTAGGGTACTGGTAACTCAGTAGTACAGCACATGCTTCTCTTGAATGAGGCCTTGGGTTTCACTCTTGGGATCAAAATATAAATAGTGAAATAAAGAGGTTATATAGTAAAGATGTCCTTGAAAACTTTACATTAAGTTAAATAGACCAGACCCAAACAAGGACAATATATGTCATTCCATAAAGTGAAGTGTCCAGATTTCATAAGGCCACAGAGTAGATTAGTGGGGGGGCTGGGCTAGGGCTAGGGGAGTTGCTGCTCAAGGGGAGAGTTCTGTTGGGGGTGACGAAAGAGCTTCAGAAATCGTGGTGATAACAGCACTTGGCTAACACACTTAAGCCACTGACTTATGCGCTTGACGTGGTTTGAATGGCGACTTTCCTGATTTGCCACAACAAAAAAAAATCTTCTGAAGGAAATATGTGCTGGTACATGATAATACGTGGCTGAATCTTACAATCTTAAAGCGAAATAAACCAGTTACAAAGAGACGCCATGCTGTCTGATGTCACTGATAGGGCGTTCCAGGACAGGTCAGTCCTCAGGCACAGAAGGTAGATTACAGGTTGCTGGGGGGTTGCGGGCTGTGGATGGAAGGTTCCAGAGCCTACACAAGAAAGGGCTTCTCTCTCTTAGGCCATGAAAATGTTCCAGAATTGGGGTGATAGCTGCCTGTATGTATGCTATGCCAAAAACGGTCACATCATGCACTTTAGGGGGCTGGATTGTATGGTAAGTGAACACTAGCCAGCTTTCCTTCCAGTCTATAGGCACCCAGACGCCAAAGAGGGGTTCACAGTAACACAAAAAGATGGGGGAGGGGTAGCAATGTTGATACCAACCATGTGTGCTGACAAGCTCTTCCCAGAAAAGGTCTGGAATGTTCTCTCTCCCGTCTTCTCGATATTAAACCCACTTTATTTAACTGACAGGATCTGGTCAGCTTCTCCCAGCTATTCTGTTTTATTTATGTATTTATTTATTATTGATGTTTACTTGCTTGTTTTATTTCCTTTTTATTAGTTTACTTCCTCCTGGTCACTCTGAAGGAGTCACTCCATCCCCTTTATAAAAGCCACGAACTTCTTAACAGCTTTTGTTTCAGTTATCATTTTTATTAAATGCCCATATCCCCTGCTAGGCTATGAGTTTTATGTGACTAGGGATGGAGCTTGCCTATTTAATATATCCTTTCCACAAGAAGGATAGGAGACACAGCAAAATTTGTTCGGTGAGTATGTTGGCGAATTACCTTTGATCTGGTAGAGCCTGCAGAGCTCCGGATTGCCTCCCTAAGAACCAATTCTCAGGCCAGAGTGATGTGCAGCGGAAGGGCGTTTGCCTTGCATAAAGCCAACCCAGGTTCAATCCCCCGCATCCCATATGGTCCCCAGAGCACTTCCAGGAGTTAATTCCTGAGCACAGAGCCAGGAGTAACCCCCTAAGCATCGCTGGGTGTGACACTTCCCCCAAAAAACCCCCACGGATTCTACAATTGATTAATGATGTCTGCTGTGGGTGCCAGCCCAGCTGAAAGAGGGATTTGTCCCAAATTTTCCACCATGTCTGAATGAGATAAGGCCGTGCCTCAGGCTCCCCATCAGAGGGAGCTCTAGAAATAGTCTCGACAGCTCCCAGGAGGGGGCCTGCGGTTGTCATCCCAGCTGGCCTTGATAATCAATCACACAGCCATGCGGTGCCCGTTAGAATTTGCCACCCAGACGCATCCAGGTGCACCACGCAGGAGCAGGCAGCCTCATTTACATCTCATCTGCATGGAAATTTGCATACGCCCCACAGCCCTGTCTCCCTTGCAATTTTCAAGTTAAAATGTCATTATCACTCCTGTGAAGCCTGTTATTTCCTTGATTTCATTCTCCGTGCTCCTTCGCCCCTCACTCCCACCTACGCCCTCAGACTCCGAAACCAGGGCCAGGAGAGAGAATTAGGCTTCGGGCTGGAGTTCTGAGTTGGCTTGTGCCTCCCCTCTCCTGGGGGTCTGTGCCCCCATTAGGATACAGGGACGGGGGGGTGTAGCTGCAGGAATGGGACAGTCATTTGATGTCTTCCACATCAAATGGGGTCTCGGTTCTGCCTCAGTTCATGCCCTAGCCGAGGCTCCTCAAAAGTCCCTCCAGGCATATGCCCCCGGTTCCCTCGCCAGCTCTCAGTCATGTTCACAAGTCCCCTCTCCCACTCCTTTAGTGCTTTTGGCCATCCCACAGGTCCCTTAGTGGTCACACCTTAGCCGCCGAGGTGGGTCTGTGACTCCAGCTCCTGGGTCATCTCTTTCGAGGATCTGGCACAGGCAAAGATGCTGGGCAGTTTCTAGACCAGACGCTGCAAATGGCACTGGACCCCCTACCATGCCAACCACGTGCCCAGAAAGCAGAGTAGCCATCCTGGGGGCTGAAGCTGGTAGTCCCAAGCCAGTGTCCAGCCTCTTTGCAGGCCCACCGCCCCATCCCTCCTTCTATGGGAAGCCCTAGGGACAGGAGTTCCTTGCAACTTGGGCCCATAACTAGACAAATAAAATGTGAGCAAGCTCAAGGATTCCCAAAGGAACTTTTTGAGGGAAAAGAATTTGATATTTGACATCTCAAAGCAAGCATGGAAGTTGTCAAGAAGATAAAGCAGAATTTCAACATACTTCCTTTTTAGGTACTTTTAACAAGAAAAGGGGGTGGGGAGAACATCATAAACTCTATAGAAACAGGCGCTATGTTCTTTTTTTAAAAAATATTTTATTATACCGCTGTGAGATATACAGTTACAAAGATGTTCATAAGATGTTCATATTTGGGTTTCGTCATATAGTGTTCCAGCACCCAGGCGCTATGTTCTTAATCCTGCAAAAAGATTGGGCTACAAGCCCCCAGAGAGGCTACCTCCTCCAGGAAGCCCATCCTGTTGCTCAAAGCCCTCTTGTATCTTTGGACCACACAGCCCTATGAGGGACGCAAAGGACTCACTCCTTTGTGGGTAAATAAGGGACCCCACAACGTGGCCTTGATTCTTACTGAACTGTGTATAAGCACATAGTCAGTCTGAATCTGATTCCCTGGAGCTGCCCCTTCCCAGGACCTGTTATGGTGGACTGATAGCAATGTCCTCTTCAGCAAGCATGCATTCTGGGCCTTCACTGCTGCAGGTAATGTACCAACCCCCACATTCCATTCCTTCAAGGCAGGCGAATGGGGGTGTCTTTATGTTCGTTTGTTTTTGGCCACATCTGGAGATGCTCAGAGGTTACTCCTGGTTCTGCGCTCAGGAGTCATTCTTGGCAGTGCTATGGGATGCCAGGGATAGAACCCAGGGGCAGCCAAGTGCAAGGCGAGAGCCTCCCCACTGTACTGCGGTTCCAGCTGGCCTGGGTGCCCTTCTGGATATGCTTCAGAGGTCACGGGCCCGACCACATATGGCTTCTGCTGGGGAAATGGCTGCAGGCCCGGCAAGTCCTGTGTCCACATGTGCTCTGACCACTCCACAGATCCCTGAAGGGGTGCCCATAGACCTGAGATGACTTCGCAAAGGATACCTGCCCCAGAGATCTCCCCTGACCTCTGCCTAGCACAGCCCTGATCTGTGTCTAACATTGCCCCAACATGCACCGGTGAGGCCTCTGAGAGGCGGCACTTGTGCTTGTAATACATTTTTCTGTGGGAAAGGGGGTGAATAGGCCACCAAACAATGCTCAGGGGCCACTTCTAATGATACTTGGGCAACTGGGCCAACAAGACAGTGCTCAGGCCTGAAAATGTGATGCCCAGCAATGCTGGGGGCCACCTGGATCATAGCTGGCAGTGCGGGCGTGGGGTGGGGACATGTAATGTCGAGACTGAGCTTAGCCCAGCACATGCAAGGCACATGCTCCAGTCCTTCGAACAGTCTCCCCTGGTCCTGTGCTTCTGCCACTGAGAAAGACAGGACCCATCAGCAGTGACCTGAAACTAGTCAGTAATGGTTCCTGCAGAATGACTACTAGGTCCCCAAACACGCTGCTTTGGGGCCAGAGCACGAAATCCCAGGCCACTGTGTCATTTTTCAAACCAGAGGCTGTGTTTGACGCCAGCACCACCCACGGTGCCCTGAGCACTGCCAGAATAGTGCCTGCATGGCTGGGTGTGGTCCCAAACCCAAACCAGAGTATTGTGGTTTTAGACAATGAATCCTGTCCTCGCTGGTGCATATCAAGGGAAAACAATGCCACCCCGGACTGGCAGGCTGGGGGTGCCCTCCACAGGGCTGAGGAGCCAGGTGGGACAGGCTACTGAGACTGGGACGGACTTGAGCCTCCAGGATGTAGGTATGAGTCACCCTGACTTGTGATGGGCTCATCCCGGCCCCACCACATTTCCCACGCACCCAGGAAGCAGCAGGGCAGGCGGCCAGAGTCCAGCTGCAGCTTCTGCCCCCGCCCCCAGATCCTCTGGTCTTAGAGCCTTTGGGTGAACGCCAGCAGAGGTGTTGGTTTGAACTGCGGGTCTCTGCGATTGCAGTAGGGAATGGGGGCATGGTTTTCACATACACCCCCTACAGCTCCTGGGATGTGACCCCCATCATACAGAGGTCCCCGGGCTCCAGCTGCCCGTGGCCTGGGACAGGGAAGCCCCCGGAGACTGAGCATGAGCTGGAAGTAGCCAGGCATGTCCCCCTCTCAGCAAAGGGGTTCCCTTCCAGCCTTTGCTCCCCTCAGGGTCCCCTTAGGGTCGCTCCCCGGCTCAGCATTTATTCCCTGGGTAAATCCAGGGGGCAGGGATGGGTAAGGACATGTGCACACACATACACAAATACGCGAACAGGCGCGAGCCAGCACATATGCACACAGGCGCATGCGCACATATGCACACACGGGCGCATGCGCACATATGCACACTGGGCGCATGCACGACATATGCACATACTGGCGCATGCACAGTGCTCAGCACCTTGAGCCCTGAGGAGGCGCGATGTGCGACCGTCAATTTCTTACTCCAGGACTTGGAGACCCTAAGAAGCCTCCAAGGACCGCCTGGGTGGAAGGAGGCAGGGCGGGAGTGGCGTCTTGGGGGCACTTGCGGGGCAGCCGGCGGAGAGCAGCCCCCTCCCTTCCTCTCTGAGCCCCTCCCTGATGGCTCCCAGATGGAGGGAGGAAGGAAGAGGAGCACGGGGGCGCCGCATGGGAAGCTGCAATTACTCCCATTGGCCGGGTGATGGGCTGGTTCTCGTAATCTCAACTCCCCACCCTAACCTCAGGACCCCTGGGCTCAAAAATTCCCCGAATCCGCAGAGCTCAAAAATTCCCCAAATCTGTCATTTTGTGCGTGTGGTGCAGCCTCTGCCTTGGCCTGGGGCACTGTGGGAACATCTGTTTTTGGGGGTCTGGCCTCTGTGGCTGCAGCCCTCTCGCTGAGGGGGCGGCTCCAGCTGCTCTGCTCACCTTCCCCAGCTGCTCACCAGCCTCCGGAAAGGCCGAGGTCAGCGGAGGATGCGGTGGGGCGGTGTCTTTGCTTCCCTCATTGTTTACCCGCCCAGACTGCTGACACGGTCCAGTCCCCAGGGATGAGCTGGAAACGGGAGCACGGGTCCGCTCAGGGAGGGTGTGACCATCTCCATATGGGCTCTGCGCTGCCCAACTCCCAGTGATGATGGGGACGCTGCTGCCCTGACCAGTGACAACTCCTGGACCCAGGACCACAGTGGCCAGGATGTCCCAAGGACCGATGGCAGAACCCCTTGTACCCCCAAGCACCTGCTTTTCTTACCACGGGCGTTTCTGCTCCTCCAAGATGGACGTGGAACTGCCTTGACCTTCAGCCTGGTGGAAGAGACAAGCCGAGCCAGGTCTAAGACAGGACTTGGCCCTCATGGAACCCAGCCTCCTGCCGCCGGAAGTCCAAACTGGTCCCCAGGAGGGTGATCTCTGGGAGGGAGCCTGGGAGGGGTTCTGGTGACACCTGCTCCCGCCCCCTCTCTGCGTCCAGCTCCAGAAGAATCCAGCGCAGACATCAAACCCCAGAGCTGCAGTGAGGATGTTTCTGCATGGTGCCAGACTCCAGGCTCTGAGTCACCGCTGGAGGGCTCCCAGCTGCTGTCATGGATGAGGACAGGATGTGCCATGTGCCTAGCCCAACTTCTGACCCACAGAACTGGGACATCAGAGGATGGTTGTTTCACACAGGCAAGTCCGGGGGTATTTGGCACTCGGAGATGATAGTGGAACTGGGACCCCCTGGGGCTTTTGAGTCTGCCCCTATTTTCTCCCCACTCTGTGGGTCTCAGTTCCCTGTTATCACTGAACCTCCTCCTGTTCCTCTGGCGGTGAGGGAAGGATCAGAGCATCCAGGGACTGGCCCATTGTCTCAGGCCTTCTGAGGGCAACTGTCCCATTCTAGGGAAAGTGACCAAACTAGATGCCTTAGAGCAGTGGGCAGTGACAACCCCAGGCGGCCCTCAGCTTTGCTTGTGTCAATAAAGTTTTATTGACACACAACCATGCCCATTCTTTTCTGTAACCACTGTGACTGTCTCCACTCAAGTGCCCTTGGAAATAATCTTGGAAACCATATTGCCTGGTCCACTGCACAAAGTTTGCCTTCCCTAAAGGCAGACCTGCCTAGAAGCTCAGAGAGATAGTTGGAAAGTTTTAGCCAAGGGCTCTGAGTTTGGCCCTGGAGGCCTGGTACCTCCGTCCTCCTTCTTTCCAGCCTCACCCATTTCTCCTGCAAAACAGGGCCACGACTGTTTCTGCTGCCGGGAGGAGGAGGGTTGGGGGATGCTGGCGACCGAGGAAAGAGACCAGTGGGGAGCTGGGCTGCCTGCAAAACTCACCTGCACACAAGCCTGGCCATCGGGGTCCCCTGGGAGGGGAGGTAGCTCCAGCCCTTCCCTTTCCTTTCCACCCAGAGAAGTTTCTGGCAAGCAGGGAAGGATGAGAACCTGAGCTGGAGCCCCCAGAGAAATTCCTTCCTTGGCCCTGGTGGCTTCACCTCATTTGTGATGTTAATTGCATAGATTTGCATAATGTGCTCACTGAGGTGTTATTTTACTTGCACATTTAAATCATTTAATCATCTGAGTTTTTTCCCCTTTTAATCTTGATGATGGCGTAATGGGGGTAGGGGAGAAGGGGAGGGAAGAAAGGCGGCTCAGAGTCCCCAGATCCTGTCTCCGGCTGTCATGCATACCGTGACAAGATGTCCGGTTGCCTGCACATCCCTTCACGGTCCTCCCTGCCCCCCAGGCTGCCTCAGCACCCCCCAGCATTTCAGCTCAGACCCGCTTCTCTGCTTCTCTGAGAGTCGCCTCAGTCTCTGCCACTTCCTCCAAGGCTCCCTTTCAGCACCCCTGTCACCAGCTGTCATCTACCCGTGGTGGCTACCAAGGTAGAACTTTCAGTCTGGTTTGGGGCTATCTGTCCTCTACTCCGTGGGGTTCAGGGAAACCCCCTACACCTCTGGTTCTTCAGGGCTGCACTCCTTAACAAGTAACGGGCTAGCGGGGTGGGGGGGCAGGCAGCCTGGAGGTGGCAAGTGTGGATGGCGGGACTGAGCAGTGCAGGGAACAGTGTAGGCCTGGGGGGCAGGGGGCCTCGGGCCACGGCGTAACTGCCACCCTGCCTTGAGCTCTTAGGCTTCTGTCTGGAGGTGACCCTGAATATAGAGAATGCACATTTGGGGGCCGCCCAAGCAGTGCTCCGTCCAAGGGAGCAGGTTTGGCATTCCTGGGGCCTGAGGTGCGGCACTGTGAGCCCTGTGATGCTGGGGGGCAGCACCTGGCCAGAGCTCGGGTCCTTGAGCCGCAGGACCCGCGCCCCGACTCCCTAGTGATGCCCCTCCCTGCCCCAGAGTCAGCCTCTTTGGGTTTGTTTGGGAGCCACACACCCAGCAGTGCTCAGGGATTACACCTGGCTCTGCACTCAGGACTCACTTCTGGAGGCTTTGGGGGACTCTATGGGATGCCGGGGACCAAACCCGAGTCAGCTGTGGGGAAAGCAAGCATCCTCCCTGCTGTGCTCTGGGCCCGGCCCCAGAGAAGTCACACCTGTCAAGGGAGCATTTCTCAGAGCTCACGCTGATGACCTCCGTACCCTCTACCACATTGGCACCTTTTCGAACAGGCTTCTCTGGGCATTACGTCCCCTTGCAGAGGAGGGGCCAATCCTGCAGGCGCAATGTCTCCTGTGCCTACAGCAGTGCCTGGCCCATCGGGAGCATGCAGGGAGCACCGAGGGATCCCACTGAGCCAGTGGAAGTCACAGCACCCCAGGACTGGCAGATACTGCAGGGGCAGCTGCAAGTGCCAGGCTGGCACCCCAGGCCTGGCCTCCTTGGAAATATCCTCACAGCGCAGGCGCTGGACAGCTGCCCTGGTGCGATACTTTCTGAGCAGACAGGAAACGCTGTAGTTTTACAGCCCAGACACCATCTGCGTGGGTGGGGGTCACGCTGATAAGCCCAGAGGGCACACACAGTTCAGCTCCAGAGCACCCTGGGGGAAGGCTGATTCATGGGGTCACAGCATTGCTCCCACTTCTCACGGATATTTTGGGGTAATAGTCAGGGACTAAGTCCCGGCCTCCTCTGCATCGTGGTGCAGAGAGCAACAGCGGTCAAGCAGGAAATGGGCTGGTCCAACTGCCCTGAGTTTGCCTCGCCTCCTCCAGGACTGGCGGAGAGGCATGAAAGGTGCGTCTCCTCTTCCTGAACATCTGGGCTCCAACGCCGCTTCCTCCAGGAAGCCCGCCCTGATACTCTCAGGTTAGAGCGAATGCTTGATTTTTAGAGAATCACACTCTCCCATCTTCACTCATTTCTGGGAAAATTCGGCTGGGAGACTTGTGCGGGGCCAGGCCAGCTGACCCCTCTGTCTCACCCTACTTTCCTATAAGCCCATGAAGGCCACGAGGGTGGGATTAAGAGCCAGATCTGTGTTCAACACTGAGTCTGGCACTACCAGCTCACCAACCTTGGGCACGCCACATCCTGGTCTGTGCCTCAGTTTCCCCAGCAGTCAAACAGTTTTGAGGTGTCAGCAGGCATGCTGGGGCTCCTTTAATCCTTGGAATAAGAAGAGCCGCAAGATGTGTCCAGGGAGAGATCGGGGGATCTCTGTCTAGGAGAGCAGGGGGAGCCCAGGGCAGGATGGTGTCGCCCACCTGGGGGCTGGATGTCCCACATGCCGAGCTGTGGCTCGGGAGGTAGCCCTGCCACTGAGGCCCCCAGCAGGGCGGGCAAGCTGAGCTGACACAGGGAGGAGGCTTGTTTTTCAGGGCCTGGCCTTCCCTGGGGGCTGCCCCTCCTTGGCCGGCACTGCTCTGCCCAGCCCCTGGCACAGCCAGGCTTAGCTGGGGGTGGGAGGTAAGGGAGGGGGCTGGCGACCTCGCTGGCCCCACCCTCACCTCCCCTGATCCTTAGACTAAGCATCGCCTCATTGGACACCACCTCCAGGCGCCAGGATCCCCTGGCCAGGAAGGAGCTGAGGCCAAAGCTGTGGATAGTGGTGACCAGAGGAACAGACCAGGGAAGATGTGTAATAGCCTGGCAGGGCAGTAAGGACCTGGGAGCTGCTGTTTGAAAAATTCTAGGGGCTGGGGAGATAGCACAGGGGTTGAGGCATTTGAATTGCATCCTGCTGACCCCAGTTCATATTTCTGGCACTACATACGAGCCCCAGGACTGCCAAAGGTCACTCCTAAGCACGGAGCCAGGACGTCCCCCGGATATCCCAGGTGTGACCCAAATCTTTCCACCCCCTTTCTATTCACACCAAAAAATCTTTTCTTTTTTCTTTTTTGGGTCACACCCGGCGATGCTCAGGGGTTACTCCTGGCCCTGCACTCAGGAATTACTTTCTGGCGGTGCTCGGGGACCATATGGGATGCCGGGATTGAACCCGGGCCGGCACAGGCCGTCTGCGTGCAAGGCAAACGCCCTACCCGCTGGGCTATCGCTCCGCCCCCACACCAAAAAAATCTTGACTTTGTCTTTTAACTTTCCTGAGCCTCAGTTTACTTATCTCTATAATAAGACTGATACCAGCTCTAACTCTCAGAGGCTGCTAAAAGGACCAGACAGCTGATTACTCTCCCTCCCTCACCTTCCAGGCGTGGGGGCTCATGACTCACTGGTGACCCCTCCTCACCTTCCAGCTCCAGGACTGTGCCCAGAACCCTTCTAGGTGTGTCTCAAAACACTTCAGGAAACCAAACGGTGCTATATCCATCACAGGAAAATGAAGATGCATTTTTTTACAGGTTCTGGAGGGTAGGTATGTCTGGTATTAAACCAGGCCACTGTGATTGAGGGTTTCCAGGTCTAAACAGGAGACAGCAGCTGTCACTTGCCGAGGTTGAAGTCTGTCCCAGGGAAAGGGGGTAAGGGTGCCTGTCAGCTACACAGAAAGAGAAGAACCTGGAGGGGTCGAGGGCGGTTGAGTCAGAGCTGCTTACTCTGCAGGCACTGCCTGGGCTCCTGGTACAGCCCTCGTGGCCCCAAGCGATGCTGGGCCCAAGCACTGAACTGCCTGGTCTGACTGACCAAGAATGATGGGTGTGGCCCTGGGTCCTCTGAGCACTGCATGTGCGAATGTCAGCGACCTGAGAGCATCGGTGGAGGAGGACGGATGCAGAGGCAACAGAGTTTGGAGAGCTGCCATGGGAACGCCGGGTCCCGGGCTATGGAAGGCAGGAGCTGTGCTGGGGCAAACAGTCTTTACGGAATGGCAACAGCTCTGGGTGCACATCGCTATCTGAGCCAACCTCTGGGCATGCAGCTCCTCCCTGCAGACGCCAACCTCTGGGCATGCAGCTCCTCCTGCAGATGCCAACCTCTGGGCATGCAGCTCCTCCTGCAGACGCCAACCTCTGGGCATGCAGCTCCTCCTGCAGACGCCAACCTCTGGGCATGCAGCTCCTCCTGCAGACGCCAACCTCTGGGCATGCAGCTCCTCCTGCAGACGCCAACCTCTGGGCATGCAGCTCCTCCTGCAGACGCCAACCTCTGGGCATGCAGCTCCTCCTGCAGACGCCAACCTTCCGGACCACAACCGCTCCCTCCAGGCCCCCTCTCCTACCTGGACTAGGTGTTGCTGCTCACAATGAATTTTCACCCTCCCCTCTGCCTCCACACCCCAGGGCGATCCATCCCCACACAACATGGGGTGCTGCCTGCTAACCCGAATCAAATTGTGCTTCTCCCCAGCCTGGTCTCCTCAATGGCAACCATGTCACAAGGCGAAGGCCTTTGAGGGTGTTCTAGTAGTCCTAAATAGTCTAGTTCTTTGATAGCTAACATGTCTCTGGGAGGCAGAGAAGCAGGGGAACAGGAATTGGTTCCACCAAACAGACAGGGAAGGAGGAGGCCGAGAGGGTGGGCCCCCGGGTTAGTCTGGGCCCCAGGTCACCCGTCGGGCACTCTGTCCCAGAAGCCTGAGCAGGATCTAATCCAGGGGGGCCGCTCACCCCACCCTCTGCACACAGCTCTGGCTTCTTGCCTCATCTCCTGAGACAAGCCAGATGCTGAAATAGACTTGTGGACACTGTGCGCTTGGCCAGGCCCATGCCCTGGATTCCAGCCCTTTTTAGGCCATATCTGAGCAGGGCCGGGTCCACTCTGGGCAGCTGAGTAGCCATTAGAGGAATCTGAACCCTCTAGGGCTGGTCAGGCCCCAGGGCAGCCCTGTACCATGCTCTTCCTCCTCTCGGCAGGCCTTGCATCTGTTCTGAGCCACTGGACCTATGCCTGTGCACTCCTTGCTTCTAAAATTCTAAGAACAAGTGATGACACTCGGGCTGCATCCTGTGAGGTTGGTGTAGAACCGGAAGTCAGAGATGGCAAAAGTCACTCATCCGCTGGCCTCGAACTGGAAAAGTCGAGGTCACAAGGCCTGGGAGAGGGTCTGTTCCATCCTACGGGACATACATCTCCGTCATGCTAAAGGAGAGCAGAATAACAGGGAAGGGCAAGAAGGGAGTAGATATCAACATGAGATGAGCAGTACACCGTCATGAGAAGCGTAAGCAAGATAAATGCCAAATGCCAACAGCTCAGTTTGGAGCGAGGAGGACATGCTGGAGATGAAATGGGTTTAAGTCAGTGGCTCTTTAGGGACTAGTTTACAAGAGCAACATTTTATCATCATTATTATTTTATTTATTTTTTGGCTTTTTTTTGTTTTAATTTTTTATTTTTTTTTTTGATTTAAATATTTTATTTTTATTTTTTTTTTAAATATTTTATTACACCGCCATGTGATATACAATTACAAAGATGCTCATGTTTGGGTTTCCGTCATACAGTGTTCCAGCACCCATCCCTCCACCAGTGCCCATTTCCCAACACCAATGTCCCCACTTCCCTCCCCCTCCCCAGCCCGCCTCTATGGCAAATTCTTTATCTCTTCTCTTACACATTGTGGATTGCAATACATACATTCAGAGATCATCATGTATATCTTTTTTCCTATATTCAATGCTCAGTTCTAGACTGGTATTATCATTTTTGACAAATATTAGCACACTGTTCTCTTCTCTGTCCTACCCTGTTGCAGGACTCCTAAGGGCCGCTGCATCTGCTCTGGATTGCCTCCCGCAGATCACTCCGTAGATAAGGGGGTAGTCTAAATGTGGCAGTTTATCTGACCATGTATGCTGTACTAGCTGGTATAAATATTCTCCCATGCTATCACAATCATCGTGGGACTAGCTAGATCTTACCAGCATATTAGCCTGGCCACGTAAGGACACCTAAGTAATTAGACCAGAGAGAAATGCTGTTTGCTTCCAAACAAACAAGCATGGCCCCTGATAAAATATAAAACTACAATGAAGTAGAGGAGACTTGTGAAGGCTTGGAGAAATATTTAACTGGCATTGGTGTTGATCTTTGGTACAGTGACATGCCATCTCAGAAACCCCCTTCTCTACATTTCCAAAGGCATTCCGGCTCAAAACATTAGCACAGTAAAGGCCCTAGGTGAGATGCAGGGAGGGACTACCTAAAGGCATTGGACCCTCCCTGCTTTCCATAACAATGGGAGGAAGGTCTGAGTTGCTGGGGGTATAAACTAGCCGGTTCCCGCTCTCCCAGGCTTCTTCTTCCCAGTGGGATTTCGCCTTGTGAGCGATTATTCCCTTGGAAGTTTCACACGTGGTGGTTGCCATCTTGGCCTACACGTGGCTGGGGTTCTAGCCTGGAATCCTAAGCATCGGGTTTTCCTTTTGCTGATTTGTATGCCTGAACCTGTGATAAGTAAAGTCTTTTAAAACCTCATCGGATCCCTGAGTGCTCATCCATTCCCGCCGGCTTCGGAGGTAGAAGGGAACTCCGCTTCCGGCACTGTCGGGACCCGGCGGAGCGCCCCGACACTACCCAACCACTGATTCCCACATGTTTGTGGAAGATTCCACCTTTTTTTTATTGAAAGATGCTAGGTAGAGCTTTTGGTTCTACAGTGTTCCAACACGCACCCTCCGCCCAAACCCATCTCCCATCACCAATGACCCCACCTCCCTCCCCGCCTCCCGCACCTCAACCACTTGGCGAGTTCTGTATGTCATTTCTTTCCTCTTTATATCTCCTTCCCAACAAACCTTCCTGCTCTTCGTTGACTGCAATGCATTAAAAGACATTACTGTTTCACTATTTTAGTGGACATGGCCGCGCGCGACCTGGGCTCGAACTGGCTTTGCTCTGTTGATCTGGTCTGAGGCCGTTTCGCAGCGTCCGGACAGCAAACATGGTGGCTAGTGTGGTGGGCGAGTCACATCTGGCTGCTTCCGGGACCCCTCAGAGGCGACGGGCCCACTCCCAAAACCCATCTGCCCTCCTCGGGGTTCCATGGTCAGCTAGGCCGGCGCAAGCCGAGCGCCAGCCTCCCCAGCCTTCCGTGGAGGCCCTGTGCTGGCCCGTGGGCAGCTCGCCGGCAGGGCCACCAGGTCCGACAAGATGGAGGGGGAAGGGACGACCACGCCTCCACTGACGACTTCCCGGTGATTCCCGCCTCTTGGAGCCGCCTACCTGGGCTCGAACTGGCCTTGCTCTGTTGATCTGGTCTGAGGCCGTTTCGCAGCGTCCGGACAGCAAACATGGTGGCTAGTGTGGTGGGCGAGTCACATCCGGCTGCTTCCGGGACCCCTCAGAGGCGACGGGCCACTCCCAAAACCCATCTGCCCTCCTCGGGGTTCCATGGTCAGCTAGGCCGGCGCAGGCCGAGCGCCAGCCTCCCCAGCCTTCCGTGGAGGGCCCTGTGCTGGCCGTGGGCAGCCTGCCGGGCAGGGCCACCAGGTCCGACAAGATGGAGGGGGCTGTTTTAATTTTTTATTATACCACCATATATATGCTTCCGATGCCAGTGTACGTGCATTGAAAGTACAGACATTCATTTTAGTCCTTCTTCGTTTTGGTAGCCTAGGTTGGCGTGAAATTTTTATCAGGCACTGCTTGTTCGCCTTTCTTACTGCTGCCGTATTAAGGGCTCTTTCGGGGTCAGGAAAATAAACAAACATGCTTTAACATACGCCTCAGAGACCTGGGCCCTACAAAAGCAGGATGAGAATGCTATTCGGGTCTCCCAGAGAGGAATAGAAAGAGCTATGCTTGGAATATCTCGCCTCACTCAAGTGAGAGAAGGAATCTGGAGTTCTGACCTCTGTCGCTATTCCAGAATCAGGGATGCTGTCTCGTTTGCCAAGGCATCGAAAATCAGATGGACTGGACATGTAATGCGATTTGGAGACGACCACTGAACTAGAGCCATTACCGACTGGATCCCACGGGATGTCAAAAGATCACGTGGCCGCCCACCTACAAGATGGTCAGACTTCCTTGTCAAGACCCTGAAGGAATGGTTTGAGGCTCCTCATATTCCTGAATCAACCAGATGCCATTGGGCTACACTGGCACGTGATAGGGTCCAATGGAAATGTTACTGGCTCCTGCTCGAGCAAATCGATGAATAACTGGATTCAAGTGATCAAGTGATTATACCACCATGAGATATGCAATTAAAAAGATGTTCATGATTGGGTTTCAGTCATACAGTGTTCCAGCACCCGTCCCTCCACCAGTGCCCTATTCCCACCACCAATGTCCCTAAATCCCTCCCCCAGCTTTGCCTTTATAGCAGACAAGTGCAACCAAATGGAGGTGGGTACTTTAGGTACAACTAGCAGGTAATAAACAAGAGCTGGGCATCGCACAGAACGTAGAACAATTCTGCTGTAGAGCCACACCCATAGCCTTTAGCCTCTGCCATATAAATGAACAAACTTCACAGTTTCATGACTAATCTTGGAAGACGAGGAAGCTCACAGGTGCACTCATCTTCAAGTTGAAAACTCTATGGCCCTCCCGAGATGGGGATGGGCCAATAATTGTCCTAGTTCTATCCCTTCAAATTCCAAATGACCAGTTTGACACCTCCAAATTCCACAATACTGACAGCCCAGTAGGAACACAGCAAATTAGATGGGGAAGTAGACATCAGCTAAGCTCAGTAAGGGGACATGGACGTAGTCGGCCTGGCACAGGGACCGGAAGTATCTCAACTTATTGGTCTCTTTTGAGATTTGTGTGTGGGTCTCTGGATCATGGCTGGTGGATGACAGTACTTGGGTACTTGAGACAGTTCATGGGTGTGACCGCTTGGCCTTCCAGAGGAACAGGGAGATGAGGGGGCAGGAGTCCTTCTCCAACTCCGTGAAAGCCTGGAGATTTCAGTCACAAAACCCACATACCTGAGTTTTCAACGGAGTAATTTCTGGGTGGAGCTCACCTGAGCAGCTGAGTCCAGCCTTGAGCATGGGGCTTGTGGAGTGCAGAGGTTGTCTTGCTGCCGGGGCTGTTGGGACAGGCCAGACCCACCCATTCCCTTCCCAGGTGCCCTAAGTGGTCAGTCTGGCACGGGGACCAGAAGCATCTCTCCCACTTACTGATCTCTTTCGAGATTTATATGAGTCTCTTTCAGAACCATTTTGTTAAGAGAAATAAATGAACCACAAATGACAAAAAAAGTGAAGACAGTTAGGAAGGCTCAAGCAGCAACAACCAACTCAGCAAACTCTCACTGACTCTATGACACCACAGTGAGATGCAGCAATTTTCACAAATTTTCTTTTCCTAAACTATTTGTTGATAATCCCATTAGCCATTTAGTTGTAACAAGCAATATAAAATAAACTACGTTGTGCCTGCTAAGGGGGTCTGGGTGGTTGGTGGGAAACTGGGGACAATGGCAGAGAGAAGGTCACACTGGTGGTGGGATTGGTGTTGGAACATTGAATACATAAAACAACTATATTATGAACAACTTTATAAGCTACTATGTTTAAATAAAGTTAAACAGGAAACCGGGCCGGGCGATAGCCCAGCGGGTAGGGCGTTTGCCTTTGCACACGGCCGGCCTGTGCCGCCCGGGTTCGATCCCCCGGCATCCCATATGGTCCCGAGCACTGCCAGGAGTAATTCCTGAGTGCAAAGCCAGGGAGTAACCCCCTGAGCGTCGCCGGGTGTGACCCAAAAAGCAAAAAAAAATAAATAAATAAAAATAAAATAAATAAAGTTAAACAGGAAACAAAAACTAAAATCACTCCACTGCTGTAGCTTTCAAACATCAACCAGATGAAAACTCAAGAGAAATATTAACAAGCTGAGCCTTCATGCATCACAACACAGAAAATACTCTTATTTATTTTGTTTGTTTTGATTTTTTTGTGGGGTCACACCCAGCGATGTTCAGGGATTACTCCTGGCTCTGCTCTCAGGAATCACTCCTAGCAATGCTCAAGGGACCATAAGGAAGCAAAGGTCGCATCTCGGTTGGGCACTTGCAAGGCAAATGCCCTCCCCACTATACTATCACTCTGGCCCCTTACAGAAAAGCTTTTATAAAGAGTTATGTGGACAGTCCATGACTTAGGAAAAGGTGTTATTGACGGGAGCTTAAATGTAG